>JARSSU010009722.1:0-14027 GCA_029619165.1 Eurosta solidaginis | reverse complement strand
GGGATCTCCCTTCTTTGACGATCTTTGTGATCTGGCTGGGTTGGTATCTAAGAAGTTCCAGACATTTGCTGAATCAACCTTTTGGTCTGAGTAGGGGAGAGATTCACGTGGTATCACAATGCGACCTTTTTGGGCCTAAGTACATTGGTGCTCGTGCGGTGGCCTCTCTAACCTAACTTTCCAAGAGGAAGCTGATGAAGCTCTTCTCAAAAATTTCGCACCTATTTTGTTCTGGTAAAATAATTACTAGCTATGAGTAATCCATGGAAAATCCGCAAAAGTTTCAATTTAGTACAAGCTGGTGGCATTTAGCTTTTGATAATAGGATTCATATTATCAATATATTAAACACACAAATTTGCTATCATTTGTTACATAATGATATACTAATTTTAACTTGAAAATAATAATTCCTCCATAAAAGGCAATAAAAGACTTTGTAGTATTACGTAATTTAATTGTTAACAATAGTCAAGCCAACGCAGTCACTTTCTTGCATGTCGCCCATGCTGGCGACGCTGTGGCGTCAATATCAACAGCTGGGCGGTGATTGAAATGGGATACTATTCGTGTAGTGGCAAATTTATTTTGGAAACAGTTGATAAGAGCATAACTATTAACAGAATAATAATAGAGCTTTTGAATATGCTCAAGAGAGTAGCATTTGACCTTTTTGAGTATATGAGTCATTTGAGGTAGTATAAATTTAGTGGAAATAAGCAACTTTGAGTGCAGGATTTAAGAAATTGATAAGGATTTGTTAATATTGTTACATAGCGGGGAGTGGAATGATTAAGAATGAAATAACAAATTTATTTCTTTGATTTTTGTTAACAATCATTCTTCTATACAAAATACATATAGTTGGTTTTTAGTAAAATTTACTAGCATAGGAAGGGCTACGTTTGAGAGTGTACATGATTTGCCAAAAAAATCTCTGTCTCATTGCTAATTTAGAATAAACGTCTTTCTATTATTAACTGCGATATTATCAGTAATAAAGGTATTTTAACTTTATACGGCTATTCATTGTATGTAGATACATGTGCGAAATGAAAACCAAAATGATAAGGAAAGAACAAGATAAAGAACAGATAATTCCTAATTGTCCTCAAATTTTAAAAATCTGATGAGAATAAATACACTTTACGCATAATTTTAATATCGCAAATACGATATCGCAATACGAAGCGACGCACAATTTAAAACAAATGTCAAGTCATAACCGTCAAATTATCTTGAGCGATTTGCTTTCTTTGATAGAAGTCAAAACCCCTCCTTACTCACATCAGACGACTTAGCTCCAAAGAGCTATATAATAAACCGTCTAGAAGTTGTGGCTAAAGCAATAAGGGCTTTAGTAATAATTTCCATATTTATTGTAATTTTTATAAAAATTTATATATAGCACAAGAACGCAAAATAAAACAGTAGACTGCATTTTTGGCTAAACCGGTTGTAGATATGTCAACCGTATATGCGACATAGCGCGTATCAGACAATCGAATGTCTGATAATCTCCAGTTCTCGATTCTGACTGCGGCAGAATCGTTGGCCAAAGTCAATATCAATATCTTACTCTCCATGTAGCCCTAGCTGGCTGCTGATAGTAGTTTTCAAGCAAATATAACTATTTGCAGTTTTTTATTTGGGTCAGAAAACGGTAGAATGACTGTCAAAGCGCAAGTTCGCCGTTTCTTAATTTGATGTCAGCAAGTTCTTACTATTTTCTTCTTTCATGCGGTGAGCTACTCTAGAGTGTTTGTCTTGGAACAAGAGGCTCGTTATATATAAAAATATGTACGTATAATTGGAAACGGCGACCGCAGTGGTGTGGTGTGGAAGCGTATGTAAAATGATCATCGTGGTCATCACTTTTTCCACCCTTACCATCACACTCACTGCCCACATGCGCAAAGAAGTCTGTTGCTCCTATTTGGGTAATTGCTCCCACGGGTCTGCGCTTACGCTTTATATCTTTCGAAATTCAATCCAAGATGGTTGGATACCGTAACAATTAAAAAGGATTTATACACTTTATTTAAAAGTATTTGTATTAGAGTACAATATAATTTATATTGGCCGAGCTATCAAAAAGTCCGACCAGTCAGTTTAAAACGCGCAAAATATCTGGCGTAATCTCATTTGATATTTTGTAATGTAACCCTCATTGTGAATGATGGTTGTGTTTAATAAGTATTGCTTGACTTTATGGTCAAGCAACACTTACCATAAGGATTACCTACACGTACTCTACCTACCATACCGAATATCATGAGTCAATATCAAGGAACATAAAAAATTTTGAAACAAGTTTTTTCAATTAGAAAACGTGTTTTTAAGCGGGGTCGCCCCTCGGCAGTAATTTGCAAACGCTTCGAGTGTATTGTTGCTATGAAAAGCTTTTCAGTGATTATTCATCTGCCTTGCAGAAATCGTTCGGAGTCGCTGTAAAACATGTAATTCCCGTCACGCCAATTTATTGGAAAACTTAAAGGAACACTGCGCTTTTATTTTTTTATGTATAAATAGAAATCAGCGGAGACAGAGTTTGTGCTTCTTTGAAACCATATCTAATGGAAATAAAAGTGCGAAGCTTTGGATGAGAACTCTCTTTTCTGATGCCAAACTGAACATGCATTCTTAAGATTCTTATCACAAAATATACCGATATCAGGCTGGCTGTTGTCGTTATAAATGCAAAAAGATATGATGGAGAAAGCAAGATATGAAGATCATTATACTTTCAAACGTCTGCTATGGTATCCCTATAATAAAGAAAAAAAGCGTTTATATTGTCGAATTTTTAATTGGAAAGAGACTTATCCGCCTCGTACTTTGTATTGGAGCTAAGGAGCTTACTCATCATTATGTTGTGGGTTACATTAGAATATGTTAGATCATATTGAAGGTTTTCATATTATAAACCAACTGTCCAAATAATAAAAAACTAAGAACGCTATAAAATACTGAGGAGTGATAACTCGAAAGGAAGCAATGCCGACACGAGCATCGCTTGCGTGACCCTATCATGGTCAATAAAAACTAGAGCCAGTTGGGACCTGTATTTAATGTATCGCTTGATGCTTCTATAAAGATCTGACCTCTTGTCCCTGGGATCAGCCCCATAGTGGGAGATTCGCGAGGGCTGTAGTTCCATATCACATGTTGGCTGTTTCCTGCATGTCATGATTTCACTTTTGGAAAAGTTTACAAAAAAGCAGACTTAATAATGTTATGCACTCTCTTTTCCGCTGGAATTGGAGTAATGCGGTCACTTCAGCCTTCGGAGTAGACAATAAAGAATTCTCTTTGGGAAAATGCGGTCTTCTTCGTTGGACAGTTGGCAATAAATTTGTCAAGGGACCAATGATTTTAATAGACTATATTAAATGAGCGAGCGGGCATTTCAATTCAATGTGCCGGCAAGGTTGTAGTCACATCCCTTAATTGTGATGCACGATATATTGGTGCTCAGAAAATGTTATTCGCCTTAATATTTGTTTTAAAATTGTGGAATTGTATCATGTATCTGGCGGTATCCCAAGCGTCAGCAGCGAACTATTTCTGCTCGGGTTAAATGTTTAAAATGGAAGGAGGTTATATAGACTGCGTATTTAACCAAGATAACACCTTTGTTTGTACACCCGATTGCAAGATAATTTGGTACCAATGATGCGGATATGATGTGTTTAGATTGGGATCATGTAACCGATGGTTGGACCACTGATAATGCAATTATATCTGTTGTGTTTTGACACAGTGAGGGTGAGGTCGAGCCTTAAGACAGGTGCTCACGTTAAAAGCATACTACTAGTACTATTAGAGATATATGCCGCCAATAAACGCCGCCGCATATTTTCGTAGCTTTTCGCAGCAGTACCAGTGCCTTAGAGCGGGTCAACCTCACCTACCCGTGGCGAGTCCTGCTTCATTAACATCCGAGGATCTGGCGACCCCGAACTCCTGATGGATCTAGGGGGTAGGAGGGCGGGATGGCCTAGAAGGTTGCACGCCGTCATAGCAAATCGTTCCCGCGATTGTCGGGCTAGTACCTTTATATTGCTTGTTACCGGAACGTACCGGATCTGCATCCGGCAAAGGACCATCAACATCGATAAAACTCCCCAAGGACTTCGGGGAGTGTCCTTATCGCTACAACAAGTGTTTCGAAGACTTTCTGGAGTAAGTGAAAGAAGGACAGTGCCTCCGCAAGGAGCTATCGCTGAAATTTTTTCGAACCATCGCGAGACGGCTCTTTCCGAAGGGGCCAAAACGTTAATTTCCTTAAATACATATAAACAAAACCTTTCCTAAATAGAATTTTTTTAAATAGAAAAATTAAGCTTTTTATAGTAAGAAACGCCGGCGCGCCGCCGTTATATAATAGTGCCTACGCCGCCGCCTCCGCCGCTAAAGGGATCGACGTAACCTTTATTTGCTAAGGACGAGCATCTCACAACTATCTCAATGAAATCGATGTTATTCAGTATGTCGTCTTTCAGCACTTTTTCGGCGATAAAGGAAAACTAGAAATAAAAGAAGAGTTTTTGCCGCCATGTTAATAAAAAAAATGCTTATCTATGGTGTCAAAGAAGAAGTCTTTGGTACATTAGCTCCTTACCTATTAAGGTACGAGATATCTGGAGTCAACATACGTTACTAATGTTTATTGTTCACATAATTTTATCGCTACCAAGATATGCACACGCCCCTGTGCAGCTAAGAAAATTTGGTCATGAAACATGCATATGAGAATTTCTCAACGCTTATATCACAAATTCTATTTAATTGTCTGGGAAAACTGTTTGACCCAACAATATAGCCGATTAATGTAAAACATATTTCTTACTTTTTATTCATATGGTTCAAGGGGGCGGAAGATAAAGTAGTAACCCCAGCTGGTCAGGGGGCTTAGAATATACCTGCGGCAGGTATACCTCTCATAAGACGCGACTAAAATACCCAAATGATTCAAAGAATAGTGTAGCACAAACCTTTCAAGGGGTTGCTAGTGCAATTATAGCTTCTCCAACACAACTTCCAACTTCACCTGGCGAATACTGTTACTTTAACAGCCGAGGCTCTGGCGTCCACAAGTTCCTTGAAACAAGGGGGGTGGCGGAAGATTGGCCTAGAAGGTTCAATGTGGTCATATTAAAAAGTTCCTTGTAACTTAGTGGTGCTTGTTACCGGAACGTAGCAGATCTATATTCGGCAAAGGACCACCATCGATAACACTCCCCAAGACCCTGGGACAGTGTCTTTATCGCTGCAACCACAACAACCACAAGAAAGTGGTACAATGAGAAAGAGAAAATAAAGGAGGCTGACTACAGAGCCACGCTGCGTATCCTATGGAGGCGCTTTCTCGACCTACAATGAAGATGATGAGCGTAGGATAAATATATATTGTAACACTGTCCTATGGAACTTTATAAATATGAGCATAAATTATTTTCTGGTTGATATTAATTGTGTAATTTATGATATGCTAAACAAAGTTCTTCCTTTTACAGAGATAAACAGCCAAAAAATTAAATAATTGTTAAGTATAAATCTAACGTAAATAAATAGCTTTTTGGTGCAATATTAAAATTCACCAAATCAAAGTAAGCGAAACATAGTTGCACATTACACATTGTTGCATTTGCCTGCATGGCTGGGCAAATTTGCACAACATTTTACTACGCATTACTAAACATTACAGAGCACATCAAAGCACTTAAATTTGAACATTTACAAACATATATATTTTATATATATATATATACAAGTACAATTTACGAAAGTAAATCTGCATACTAACAGCATAAAGAAAATAAGGCGGATTAAAAATGCTAACGCTGGAAACAAGATGGGTGCATTTTTCCCTTTTGATATTAGCAAATGAAATTTAAAATCAGAAACAAAAATTTGTTTAAAGTAATAATATGGTGCGATATACATCCAAAGAAAATGAGATAGTAATTTTGAATGAATTTTTGCTGAGAAGCTCCTCATGGTAGAAATGCCCCCACAGGGCTTGCACAAGTATTTGCGAGGCACAATCCTATTGGGTTAGGTTAGGTTAAGAGAGCGTGTGTGGGTATTACCCACACTTTCACTGGGAGATATTTTTGTACATTGTGAGTGCCTTCAGTAGGTGCAGGGTGACGGCAAATTAGTTTAGCCCCATTACCTCCTAGTGGTTCTCAACGAACCCCTTGCTTTCCCTGATGAACCCAAGAATAAGCGAGACGTCCACCTCTGCTAGGCTGTCCAAGAAACGTGAGCCCAGAAATCTGAGCCTTCTTCTTTAAAGCGCCGGATATCGGCAGAGAAAGTGGCAGATCGACTCCTCGTCCTCCTTATCCTGACAGCTTCTGCAGAGGGAGCTTGTTGGAATTCGCCACCGTCGAAGCATTGCACTATGGCTTAAATGATCATGTTCTGCGGCCAAAAATAAACCAAAGGAGGTAGAAGCTTAAAAATTTGCACACACAAATCTGGCACCCCCTAAAACTCTAACAAAAAAATGGGCGGGATTTGATCACTGCCACGCCTTTTTTTTTAAATTATACTTAAGAGTAGGTATATTATTTTGGTGCTCCATTTTTGAGTGAGTACTAAAAGCATAGCAAATTGTTGTTTTTTGTGTCAGGTAGAGTCCACCCTGATCTAATCCCACGATTCTTCTTCTTCCTCTAGTTCAATCGAGAAGCAAGTATTGTCGTCCATATCTTCATTATCGTCGGAACATATTTCATCTAATTCTTTTAATGCCTGGCGTGATGTTCTAGGCTTATCATCGTCAAACCCATTGGGAGGAGATTTCAAAAGTGCAACTACTTCAGGTGGAAATGTTTGTGTTTTTTTTTGTTGAATAAATCCGCTTTGACAAGTGTATACTAGGTAAAAGGGGATCAGATGAATCCATAGCTCTACCAAAGATATGTACCTTTTATATTATTCTCCCATTTTTCTCCATTTTTGGGTTGCATATGAGTAGAAACCCTTAATTTTTAAATTATATGCTCACCTCCTCCTCGTTAAGTCGACTATTGAATTTCGCATAATCCAGTCGAAAACAGCATTTTGTTGCTTATTATTGTAACGAATTTTTTTGCAAATCCTCTTATTTGCAACCTTCTGCTAAGTTCGAATCACTAAACTGTTGAATAAATAACTCCAATATTTAGTAATGCAAAAACGGCCTTTATTAAAGTACTTCACAATAAATAACTCTACTATTGCCCGACAGATTGCGTGCTTAATCAAACTGATTTTAGCGCCTCTACCTTTGGTGCTTTATACTCTGTGATTTCCTCGTTGCATCTTCTAGGCGCTTCCAGAATCTACTTAGATACTGCCATATAATTATAACTACAGATGCACGTGTATAGCTCTCATATGCGCGCGTATTTGTGAGTGACACTTCCGCAATTACAATTGCATACCTTCGGGAGCATCTCAGATAAGATATCTGCATGTGTTTGTGCATCTCTTCTTCGCTGCGTATACGTACATATGTGTAGACATAATGATTGATTCGTTTATGTAGATACATAATGATTGATTTATGGATGTGCATACAAGGCGATGCTTAGCATCGGCTTAGAGATGGCAGTACCCCTAGTGTTGCTAATATTCGTAACACTGCCCTCCACCTAAGTCTGATCATCCCGATCTAAACGCCGCTAGCATCTCCAAATGTACCACTCTTCTACTCCGTGGTTTCCCAATGGTTCGTATGCGGTAGATGGTATCATTGATCTTCTTCACAACTTTGTACGGGCCTTCCCAACTGCACCGAATCTTGCTGGAACACCTTCCGCCTGTGAGCGTTGTATAGCAGTACCAATCTCCCTCCAAGAAACCTTCCGAATTAAAGTTCTTTATCAAGCCAGTGTTTGATCTTACTACTCATTACCTTGGGCCGTTCCCTCACATTCTGTTGTTTGGCCAATGAACTACTTCGTAGAGCTTGCGCTTGACGGATTGGCTTCGCATAATCAGTATCGTTCCTACGTTTCACAACAGTAGTGCGCTCCGCCTTGAAACTACGCTCTCATTTTTCTGGGAAATTCGTTGCTTCGTTTTTGTGCGTCCATTAGGTTTTGTCAATGCCAGTGTTTCTTTCGCAGGTACTTTTGATATAGCTTTATTTGGGCCACTCGATCTATCAACCTTTGCCTTTGACTTCGTGGTTTTTGTCGAGTCTTCTCCACCAGTACTCGATTACTACTAAACCCTTTCTCCAAACTGAAATAAGTGGCACATGCTGGTGCTCATAACGCATCACCATTCTCTGCATATCATGTCATAGTCAACCAAGAAGTCCACTCCCAATATGACTTCATCAACAATCTCCGCCACAATGAATTTGTGTAGAACCATGACCTTTCCAATTATACCTCACATACCATTTCTCCTTGGACTTGATTATACTCGCTAGTGACCGTGCGACAACCATGCTCCAGGTAACGGTTTTACTCTCCTGTTGACCAAGTCAGATCGGATTAAGGAATGAGATGCGCCGTATCTACAGTCAGTACACGCTCCTTGCATCCGGCTTTCCTTCGACGGCAAGATTTTCCATTTTCTTCCAATTTGCGACACAGATATCACAGGACATTCAATAGCTGGGGCATGTTTCGTTCTTTACATCTGACACGCTCTTGCTCATTTCCTCCCAGCTTGCGTTTAACGGCCACCCACATTGTTGGAACTATAGGACCAAGATCGCAATGACGTGCAATGTGGACCGGGACTTCCCGCATTTGAAGCATTTGCTAACACTTCTACTCCGCTTTTGCGGTCCTTTCAGCACCTCCAATATTGCGTCTACCCACTCTGGACTTTCTTACTTCCACACGGCGTGCTTTGAAAACTGGGTTACACAGAAGCGACGTTGTTTCCTGAATCAATGCATGTGATACCGTTCAGCAAATGTCAGTTTTGGGTTTTCGTATGTAGCTCGCTCGTTTCCACGTCCCGTATGCCATTTATAAAACTCTGGATTTTACCCTCTCGGTGTATTACACGGGAGCGTCCGCATTTTCGAGATGAGCCAATCTTTCAACATCCGAGGCAAACTCTCATTCGCTCTTTGGGTGACGGTTTTGCAACTCAATGAATATCTTTTTTCTATGCTCGCTTCCATGTAACGTCTCTCGACAGCGGCCAACAATGCTTCATAGTTGTCCGCTCTCCTTCGGGAATCGTCTGCAGGATTTCGGCTGCTGGCCCTTCAATGCTACGAATAGAGCTGCAACTTTATCTTCAGGCATTCCAGTTGTTCACTGCTGCGGTCTTCTCAAACTGTAGCTTAAAGACCTGGAAAGGAACAGAACCGTCAAAGGATGGTGTTTTTTCCTTTGGATTGCTTGCTGAAATAGCTGGGCGATTAATTGCAACTCTTGTATACGACCTCTCAAAGCATCCACCTCGGATTCGATTTTTCCTCAAACTGCGTTATTTCTCGTCCATACGCGCTTCGAGTTTTGATGATATACGCGCCTCTTGCGCTTCCAGTTGTACTGTTACGCGTGCTGCTTGTTCTTTCAGTTGTTTTTCCATCTTGATGTAATCTGTGTCGACATTTCTGACATAGCGCATTTCTTGTGCTTCAATCTTCGATGTAATCTGTGTCGACATTTCTAACATACGCGTTTCTTGTGTTTCAATCTTCGATGTGTTTCTGTAGACATTTCTGACATTTGCGACGACACTGATGTAAGGGTCGATGTTTGTGCAGATATTGCAGCCAAAATCATGTTCAAGTCTGTGCTCGTTACTGTCTGCGATGTTTCGTTTTCTCTTCAATTTTGTTGTTGTCTCGTCCCCATCAGTATAAAAGACATACTCGTCCACATCAATTCCTTGCGACTCCATTACCTCTTGTAGCCGTGCTTGAAGTCGATCTTATTGCCGGTTGTATTCAAACCACAGTTCTCCAACTCCTTTTTCAGTTGCTGGATCCTAAGTTCACTCAACTTTGCCATGTCCAAGTTGTATTCCCAATCTTCGGAATTTATTCAACAATTCCTCTTCTGCACCAATGTAACGAATTTACTTGCAAATCCTCTTTTTTGCAACCCTTGCTAAGTTAGAATCACTAAAACTGTTGAATAAATAACTCCAATATTTAATAATGCAAATGGCCTTTATAAAGTACTTCACAATAAAAAACTCTAATATTGCCCGACAGATTGGCGTGCTTAATCAAAACTGATTTTAGCGCCTCTACCTTTGGTGCTTTTATACTCTGTGATTTCCTCGTTGCATCTTCTAGGCGCTGCCAGAATCTACTTAGATACTGCCAATAATTATACTACAGATGCACGTGTATAGCTTCTCATATGCGCGCGTATTTGTGAGCGACACTTCCACAATTACAATTGCATACCTTCGGGAGCATCCAGATAAGATATCTGCATGTGTTTGTGCATCTCTTCTCCGCTGCGTATACGTACATATGTGTAGACATAATGATTGATTCGTTTTATGTAGATACAAGTGACTGGTCTGCTTTATGTTGTTGTGACTTCATTTACTTAGCATCAGACTAGTGATGTGAGTATCACTTAGTGTCACTAATATTCGTCACTATATTAGGCCTACACGTGTGATCCCCCATACCGTGAGCTAAGATATTCGCGGCATTAAAAAAGAACAAGAAATTGAGAAATCGACATAGAAAAAAACTGTGAGAAGAAAGAAACAGAAAAAAGTTGCACTCGCCCTCCACTGCTATACTTTTGGACATAGATTTGACTCGAAGGAACTAAAGTATTGGCTAGAGAGAAAAGTTGGGGAAATAGAATCCTATTAGAAGAAATCATTTATTAGAGCTGATAAAAACTGCGTTAATAAAAGAAGCGTTAGAAGCTAAAAACATCAGCGACATCTATACGTGTATTTTCTAACGATGTCAACAATCATAGCTGCTCTACATAGTACCCATCCAAGCACGAACCAGGCTGACAAAATATCAACAAATGTCATAATACGTATATATATAGTTTGTTGTTTGAATTTACATTGTGTCCATTTTATTACTTATTTCTTTTAAATTTTATTCAAATTTATAAATAAGTCCTATCATTTAAAAATTTATATATGATCATTTCTGCACAATGCAGAAAACAAAACATCTATACAAAACAACTGGACAAGGAAGAACGCAGTAATTTTGAGTAAGAATCTGTGATTTCAATAATTGTGTTATATATGTACTTTTGTGTGTATATGTAATTAATAATTATTAACCCTCTTTTGCAATGCAAGCCTATATACTAAGTTTTATATTTTTTTGTCATTAGGCCCTGAGAAGACCAAATAAAAGGTCGAAACGTTGGCGAGAAAATAAAAAAGCATTTTTCTGATCGTTGGACTGTAAACCCTAAACCAAAAACAAATTTACAATGATTGATTCGTTTTGTAGATACATAATGATTGATATATGGATGTGCATACAGGCGCTGCTTAGCATCGGCTTAGAGATGGCAGTACGCCTTAGACATATCTCCGTTTTTGATCTTCATATGCTCTGAAAATGTTTGATAAGTAAGCGATGTAGCAACTCTGCAAAAGATATATACACCAAATAAAGGAGAACAACACACCTTTCTCTCATATAATTTTCATATCGGACCGGTCAGACCCCATAACTTCTACTTTACGAAACCGAGCAACATTTTTAAACCCAAATAATTTTAACTAGCACATAAAACTACTGCGAAATTAAAATATGTTCATTGTATTGTTTTTGTACTTATACACATTGTTATACACACCTGCGCGATTAGTTTCATTTAAAAAACAGATTTATCTGTAAAACTTTTCCTTTCGCACATTTAAGCTTACTAATTTTCGCACAAAAAATCGCAAAATTATGTTCAACTAACGGTTAACTTTAGCTGGTTACCTCTTGTATTTGAGTTACGAGAGAGCAAAAAAAAGATGTATTCGCATAGGTTTATTCCCTATCAGAGAAAATATAATTGCAAAAATTCGAAACTAAAAAAATTGACTTTTGGCCGGCAGAACATGGTAATTTAAGCCACAGTGCATTGGTGCGATAGCACAATGAACTGTGATGACACCCATAGGTACCCTCACCACACATTGTTCAGTTTGAGAAAGAGATGGTGCCTTCCCTACCCAAGCATGGCCATAAGGTCCTTGAGACTTCGCAGTCAACCCTTTGGTCCATATCAAGTCCGTTGCCCTGTTCTCATATTCCTCGATTCTCCCCAGGAGATAACTCAGGCGGTGGTCGGACGCAGCTGTCCACCTCAACTTATGCCCAAATCGGAACCTTTCCTGCCATCTCATCATCATCCATCAATACCGCGTGTGCCCAGGGACCCAGAAGGAGGAGACATTGAGATGACTTATAGAAGCCAGAGAGGCTCTACATCCTATTAATATGAACGTTTTCCGAAGTATAAGTTCACTTGGATTCTGCCAATGCAACTGGTATTTACTAAACCACCGAAATCAAAGTCCACTGATTGGGATAAACCACGACGAAAATTGCAAGAAAAGCTCTACCTCTATCTAATCGTGGGTAGAGTTATCCTCAGAGATAAATGTTCTGCCCGATCAGGGACAGCAACAAAAATCATTCTTCATGATTGGTTATTATGAAAGAATTTTTATACTCAGTTGAGCAGAGCTCACAGGTATATTAACTTTGGATAAACAGGTTGGTTGTACAGGTATAAAAGGAATCGAGATAGATATAGACTTCCATATATCAAAATCATCAGTATCGAAAAAAAATTCGATTGAGCCATGTCCGTCCGTCCGTCCGTCTGTCCGTCCGTCTGTCCGTTAACACGTTAACTTGAGTAAATTTGAGGTATCTTGATGGAATTGGTATGTAGGTTCCTGGGGTACTCATCTCAGATCACTATCTAAAATGAACGATATCGGACAATACCACGCCACTTTTCGATATCGAAAAATTCGAAAAATCGAAAAAGTGCGATAATTCGTTACCAAATACGGATTAAGCGATGAAACTGTTGGGTGAGTTGAACTTATGACGCAGAATAGCAAAATAGTGAAATTTTGGACATGGGGTGGCACCGCCCACTTTTAAAGACGGTAATATTAGAGTTTTGCAAGCTGTTATTTGGCAGTCGTTGAAGATATCATGATGGAAATTTGGCAGGAGCGTTACTCTTATTACTATATGCCTGGCTACTAAAAGTAGCAAAATCGGAGAACGACCATGCACACTTTTAAAAAATAAATTCAAATTAAAAGAAAAGTTTATATCTTTACAGTATATAAGTAAATTATGCCAACATTCAACTCCAGTAATGATATGGTGCAACAAATACAAAAATAAAGAAATTTCAAAATGGGCGTGCTCCGCCCTTTTTCATTAATTTCTCTAGGATACTTTTAATGCCATAAGTCGAACAAAAATTCACCAATCCTTGTGAAATTTGGTAGAGGCTTAGATTCCAGGACGATAACTGTTTTCTGTGAAAAAGGGCGAAATCGGTTGAAGCCGCGCCCAGTTTTATACACAGTCGACCGTCTGTCCTTCCGCTCGGCCTTCACACGATAACTTGAGCAAAAATCGATATACCATTTACTAAACTCAGTTCACGTATTTATTTGAACTCACTTTGTATTGGTGTTAAAAATGGCCGAAATCCGACTATGGACCACGCCCACTTTTTCGATATCGAATATTACGAAAAATAAAAAAAATGCCATGATTTATATACCAAATACGAAAAAAGGGATGAAACATGGTAATGTATTGGTCTATTGACGAAAAATATAGCTTTAGAAAAAACTGGTAAATGGGTGTGACACCTACCATATTAAGTAGAAGAAATGAAAAAGTTTTACAGGCGAAATCAAAAGCCTTGGAATCTTGGAAAGAATACTGTTCGTGGTATTACATATATAAATAAATTAGCGGTAGCCGACAGATGAAGTTCTGGATCACCCTGGTCACATTTTGGTCGATATCTCGAAAACGCCTTCACATATAAGTTAAGGTATGATACACCACC
>JARSSU010009721.1:0-26714 GCA_029619165.1 Eurosta solidaginis | reverse complement strand
AGAAGATTTTCTGAAAAAATCACTTTGATCCGAGCTATACATAGAATAAATCCCATACAACCGATCGTTCAGATAGAAATATTTTTAGCCATTTCTCCCTTAATTTAGAAAGCATAAACGTGAAACTAGGAGATATATATTCTAATATATCATAGAAGATCTTCTGAAAAAATCACTTTGATCGGAGCTATATATAGTATATATCCCATACAACCTATCGTTCAGATAGAAAGATTTTTGGCCATTTCTCCCTTAATTTAGAAAGCATAAACGTGAAACTCGGAGATATATATTTTAATATATCATAGAAGATTTTCTGAAAAAATCACTTTGATCGGAGCTATATATAGTATATATCCCATACAACCGATCGTTCAGATAGAAAGATTTTTGGCCATTTCTCCCTTAATTTAGAAAGCATAAACGTGAAACTTGAAACGTTGGGGCCACCGTGGTGTGATGGTAGCGTGCTCCGCCTATCACACCGTTTGCCCTGGGTTCAACTCCCGGGCAAAGCAACATCAAAATTTTAAAAATAAGATTTTTCAATTAGAAGAAAATTTTTCTAAGCGGGGTCGCCCCTCGGCAGTGTCTGGCAAGCGCTCCGATTGTATTTCTGCCATGAAAAGCTCTCAGTGAAAACTCATCTGCCTTGCAGATGCCGTTCGGAGTCGGCATAAAACATGTAGGTCCCGTCCGGCCAATTTGTAGGGAAAAATCAAGAGGAGCACGACGCAAATTGGAAGAGAAGCTCGGCCTTAGATCTCTTCGGAGGTTATCGCGCCTTACATTTATTTTATTTTTTAAACGTGAAACTCGGTGGTATATATTTTAATATATCATAGAAGATTTTCTGAAAAAGTCACTTTGATCGGAGCTATATATAATATATATCCCATACAACCGATCGTTCAGATAAGGGGGTTTTTTGCCATTTTTATTTTATATTTATCTTAAAAATTGTTTAGGTATGTACATCTGTTCACTATATATTTCTTATCTTATACAGCGCATTATTTGGAGATTACGAACGGAATAAGATTATTGTTCAGCCCCATTCATGAAAGGTATGAAGTCTTCGGCATAGCCGAAGACAGTCCCGTCCTTACTTGTTTTTTTTTATTGCTGTGTTATTGCTATTATTCTTGTTGCAACAATTGCTCGCGGTTACGCAGTGTTAAATGATTTGTTTAATTTTTATTATTTGTCTTACGTGAGAGCAATTTCAAATAGTCACTTCAGCCGCATCAATCGTCAAACAGGTGAATGTGCATATACATAGGCAAGTCGTCTTCACAGATGTACCATTTGGCTTAAGAAAATAGCAGCATCACATTTTATGTTATTGACAAGGCAGTTATCGTATGAGATAACACCTTGATTTCGTACTGCATGTATCGGCTGTCAAACCCATTTTCCAGGGAAACCTCAAATTATAGTTCTTGTCGAACTTCAATGTGAGTGAAAGATAGTGTGTTGTCGCATCGACATCGAACAGCCTCTTTAGAATCGGTGAGCCTTTAGGATTTTGTTTGTAATGTGTAAACATCTTTTTTCAGGGTAAGCGGGAATTCAAAATGTAGTAAGCGTAAGGTAAGTGTAAGCCTAAGCGTTGGATTTGGAAGTGGTGTGCTAATTAGGGGAATACGGAATGTAAGCGTATGTGTAGCCCATACACTGTAGCGTAATGTAGAAACAATATACGTGACATGAGCAAAATCTGAAGCTAAAGCAAGGCAAGAAAAAGAAAAAAGTAAAAGAGGAAGAGGAAGAGGAAAGGAAACCGGACGGTTAACAGTTTGTTATCGATGAGTTATTGTTTTGCTATCGACGGAATATGGCGTGTTATCCATTTTTTATCGACGAGTTGGCAGATAGTTATATATTGTAACGAATTCTGGGAATTTCCGCTTATTTGAAACCTTCTGGTAACGTTCGAATTGCTGAACTGTCGAATAAATAACTCCAATATTCTGTGTTAAAAAATGGTTTTTATTAGACTACTTTGGAATTAGTACAATTATACTTCACAATTCTACTGTACTTCGCAACTAATAGCGTGTTTAAATCAAACTGATTAGTCATTCCTCAGCTTACGTTGCTTTTATACTCTCTGTTGCCTCGTCCGTATATTTCTCCAAAGGTCTAGACGTTTCACCTTCTTGAACTGATGTATCTCCTGCTTGCTAATTTAGTTATATGGGTGTGTATGTGTGAATAAGAACTTCGGCTCATGACTACATGTGTATGTGTGAGATACATCTTCACTTCGAGCTGCTGGTTATGTGTGTACATGTACTTCTCGTCGCCTTCCATGTATGTGTGTAAATAAATGATGATTGAAGTGTTCATGTACACAAGTGTGGCTTGCTTTAATGATTTTTTTGTTGCGTGATTATTTACTAAGAGCCTAGTGATGTCAACATTCGCCACAATATGTTAACTATAGACGATTTGTTATTGAAGTGCTATAAATTTCCTATCGATAACAAAAATAGACAATGATATACCGATTTTTAATCGATTTTTTATGGAAATTTTGCCGATTTATAATCGAAAAGTCTTCGATTTTTTATCTAAGAGTTAAAGTTACATTATCAACAAAGTTTCAATCTGTTATCCAATTAGTAACGATTTGTTGTCTAAAAGGTCTCGATAACTTATTAAAGAGTTATCGATATTTTATTGAAAATTAACGATTCGTTATCAAAAAGCTATCGACTTATTACCGACAAGCCATTGATATATCTACTTATCGAAAATTTATTGATTTGTTATCGGAGCATTAACAATATGTCATTTGCGTTTTATCGTAAAATTATCAATTTGTTATCGGAAAATATTTGGTGTTCTATGATAGCTTCACGCAACTTATAAAGGCTTCGCTTACGAAGTGATGTATTGAAACTGAAATTTGACAGGAGATGGAGAAGCAAGCGCGGTTCCAGCAACACTCTAGGAGGGGGAAAATTTTTTTTTATATATATAGTGATAACGTAAAAAGCAAAAAAAAATAAAAAATTAGTAAAAATCCGTTTTGTGATAAGAAACTACGGCCATCGTGGTGTGATGGTAGCGTGCTCCGCCTACCACACCGTATGCCCTGGGTTCACACTCTGGGCAAAGCAACATCAAAATTTTAGAAATACGGTTTTTAACTTAGAAGAAAATTTTTCTAAGCGGGGTCGCCCCTCAGCAGTGTTTGGCAAGCGCTCCGAGTGTATTTCTGCCATGAAAAACTCTCAGTGAAAACTCATCTGCCTTGCAGATGCCGTTCGGAGTCGGCATAAAACATGTAGGTCCCGTCTGGCCAATTGTAGGGAAAATCGAGAGGAGCACGACGCAAATTGGAAGAGAAGCTCGGCCTTAGATCTCTTCGGAGGTTAATGCGCCTTACATTTATTTATTTATTTTATTTTATGTAGATTAGTATTATATATTTCATTACAGGCAATACAAAATACAGTACGGCAGCGTGGACTTGTATATAAGAGAAGTACAAATCATAAGTAGCATTCATTCCCAGTGCCTTGACACACATAAGATTTTGTGGTACGCACTTACTTTACCGAAAACCGCACTTTCCTAATACTGAAGCAGTCTAGCGGATACAAAAGGCGGCACTATAAATATTCGATAAAAATAGCTGCTAACTCCAGTTAAGACGTTTACTAACCTGTGGAGTTTATATCATTTATGCACCCATTTTAAAAGCCTGTATATTTATAATATAAATAAATACATTGACAGTCTTGATATCCATTGCGCCCTCTTTGAAAGCAAAAATGTCGACCAAAATGCGGCCGAGGATTCTAGATTCTTTCTCTACATAATGGCAAATGTCGACTAAATTCCTGCTAGAAGACTATTACAAATATTAAATTTTTCAAAGACAATAGAGTTTCATATGGAATCATTCTCACTTATAACGCAATTTAGAAAGACGTTGCTATCATTGATAGCGAATTTTCTTGAGTGTCCGGAGTAGGCGCTTACTATAATTTTTCAATTACAGTTATTACGAAAACACAAATTTTCAACCAAATTATTTCTCAGAATATTACGCTGCTATCGTCTCGCTATCGAAAACTTAATATGCTGCTATTTGTACGCGCACAACTGTTCCGATCTTTGCATGTCCATGCTCTGCCGCTTATAAATAAATTTACTTGTAATAAAACGCTTGTAATATGTTTGTTTGTAAAGTAATGAATATCTGTAAAGGTAAATAAAGCTTTTATATATTCGTTTGTGTGTTAGTTTTTACAAAGCTCAAATAGACCAGTTTAGCTATGCCAAAAACGGAAAACGTTAAATAATTATAACTTGTGAAGACATGTTTGGCCAAATACTTACCCATCTTCCTACCACCAAAGCGACGCTTCCAAAAGCTTAAATTTATACAAATTCTGTTCATGTCGCTAGTCGCAGATTAACATTCTCAGATTGTCTTGTATTTCTTGAGATTTCCATTTGAACTACTCTGACATAACACCATCCTTGGGGAATTTGAAAAGTCATCGGTAAATTTTTCTCTCAGATTTTTATTTTAATGTAATGATTCGCATTGGCGGCCGCCGTGGTGTGGTGGTAGCGTGCTCTGCCTACTACATCGGAGATCCTCCCGTGTAAAGAAATATCACAATTTTAGAAACAAATTTTTTCAAAAGTTTTTCTAAGCGGGCTCGCCCCTGACATGGCAGGCACTCCAAGTGTATTTCTGGCATGAAAAGCTTTTCAGTGCCTCACAGATGCCGCTCGGAGTCGACATAAAACGTGTAGGTCCCGTCACGCCACTTTGTAGGAAAAACTAAAAGGAGCACTAGGCAAATCGGAAGAGAAGCTCGGCCTAAAATTTTTTCGGAAGCTATCGCGCCTTACATATATATAAATGATTCGTAAGTAATATAGGCATTGGTACTAGTACAAAGTGTGGATTTATGGTACCTGCAAGTACTCGCACGGCATATGGTTTAGTTTGTGTTGAAATATGATTTTTAAATTCGTTTGAATCATACTGTAACGCATTTATGGTATTTCTGCTTATTTACAACCTTCTACTAACGTTCGAATCACTAAACTGTTGAATAAATAAATCCACTATTCAATAATGCAAAATGGCCTTTATTACAGTACTTCACAATAACACTTCTACTGCTCGACAGATAGCGTGCTTAAATCAAACTCATTGGTTGTGCCTCAACTGCTGCTGCTTTATACTTTTTGGTTTCCTCGTTGACATATTTCTAGGCGTTTCTATTTCTAGAATTTGCTACCAGCTATAAAGTTACCAGTTCCAACATAACTACAGATGCACGTTATAGCTTCTCATATGCGCGTGTATATGTGAGTGATACTTCCACAGATAATTGCCTACTTTCGGAGCATCTCAGATAAGATATACGCATGTGTTTGTGCGTCTCTTTCCGCTGCGTGTACGTACATATGTGTAGACATAATGATCTATTTGTTGATGTGCATACAAGTCACTGCTTAGTATTGGTTTAGAATGTTAGTATCCCTTAGCGTTGCTAATATTGGTCACACTGCCCTCCACCTAAGTCAGCTCGACCCGATCAGACAAATCTCTCGATCTAAATGCTGCTAGCCCTCCAAATGAACCACTTTCATTTTGGTTCGTGGTTTGGTAATGGTTTGTATGCGGTACACTACATCGTTGATCCGTTTTACAACTTTGTATGGCCTTCCCGATTACACTGCAACTTCGGGGATAAACCTTTTTTCGTTGTGTGTTGTATAACAGCACCAAACCTCCTTCCAGAAAACCTTCCGAATTAATTGCTTTATCGTATCTGGCTTTCATCTTTTCACTCATAATCTTTGTTCGTTGCCTTATCAGATCGTGTATTTCTCTCATCTCTTCTTCCAAAACACCAGTTGATTTCTTGACATTTCTCTCCGCATCGGCATCTACCCAAACTTCTATTAACTGTCAGTCGAGTGTCATTGCCAAAAATTACTTTTGCAGGGGTTTGGCCCCTTTGTCTCATGCACTGCTGATCGGTAAGCCATCAAGAATAATGGTATGTGGGTATCCCACAATTTGTGGAACTTGTCCACTACTTTCCTTAAGTGCTCCTGCAATGTTCTATTCAATCGTTCCACCATACCATCGGACTGAGGATGCAATGCAGTTGCCCGTGTTTTCCGAATGCCCAATTTCTTAAACATTTCTTGAAGCACCTCTGATTCAAAATTTCTCCCTTGGTCAGATTGTAACTCCATTGGTACACCATACCTTGCAACCCAACTGTTTATAAACACTTATGCTACTGTTTCCGCTTCTTGATTTGGGATTAGGTATACCTCTGGCCATTTGCTGAAATAATCCATAACCACCAGTACATATTTGTTTCCGAAGGTGCTAGTAGGAAACGGACATGCGACATCCATGGCGATCCTTTCAAATGGCGCACCTGAGTTATATTGCTTCATCTAGCCATGACTTCGGGTTTTGGGCCCTTTCGCTCTGCTGCAAACCTCGCAGTTCGCAATCCACTCAGTGACCAACGGACGGCAACCAAGCCAATAGAATCTCTATTTAATCTTCTCGAGCATCCTCGTGATTCCAAGATGACCTCCGCTTGGACCATTATGCAGCTCGCTGAGCACGTCAGGAATCCTCTTCCTGGGAACAACTATCAGTTTCTTCTTGCATTGACCATCTTCACTCTCCCATACTCGATGCAAGCAACTGGATATCAATTGTAAACTGTTCCACTGTGCCCAATATGACTTCGCAATGGGACTCTCTGCTGATATCTCCTCTCTATTTGTCTTTCGCTTCGTTCGAGCCCTTGCATAACATGTGACAGATCAGTATCTTCTAGCTGACACTTCCTTAGTTGTTCCTTGTTCCATTCATCCGTACATGTTATAGTCATGAGCCGGATATCTATAATGTCTTCTTTAGCCTCGGCCTTTGAACAGTGCTTGCATTCTAAACTACATGGTCTTCGTGACATTGCATCAGCATATCCATGCTCAATGGAAAAGTCATAGCTTTGTAGCCGCTCGATCCACCGTGCCAATTGTCCTTCCGGATTACGGAACTGCAGAAGCAATTTCAACGCTGCGTGATCTGTCCTGACGCCGAATCGCTGGCCGTAGAGGTATTGTGAAAATGTTTAATGCACTCTGCCAATGCCAACAGCTCTCTCCGTGTAACGCAGAAGTTCCTTTCTGGGTTTCCAATTGAATGGCTGTAATATGAAACTACCTTCTCCTGTCCATCGACCAGTTGTGATAAAACGCCTCCTATAGCGGCCACCGTGGTGTGATGGTAGCGTGCTCCACCTACCACACCGTATGCCCTGGGTTCGCACCCCGGGCAAAGCAACATAAAAATTTTAGAAATAAGGTTTTTAAATTAGAAGAAAATTTTTTCTAAGCGGGGTCGCCCCTCGGCAGTGTTTGGCAAGCGCTCCGGGTGTATTTCTGCCATGAAAAGCACTTAGTCGGCATAAAAACATGTAGGTCCCGTCCGGCCAATTTGTAGGGAAAATCAAGAGGAGCACGACGCAAATTGGAAGAGAAGCTCGGCCTTAGATCTCTTCGGAGGTTATCGCGCCTTACATATAGCATATCCACTCGCATCGCTATCTAGAATAAATGTTGCTCCTGGAATCGGATATGCCAACATTGGGTCAGTGCACAAACGCTCTTTCAATGTTTGGAAGGCTACTTCTTGCTCCTTTTTCCATTCAAAAGCTTTATTTTTTCTTGTTAGCTTGTGGAGACTATGGGCTACGCTGGCAAAATTTGGTACAAATCGCCTGTAATATGTGCACAGCCCAAAGAAACTTCTCAATTCATATAAATTCTGTGGCCTTGGACAATTATTTACTGCTTCTGTTTTTATTCGCGGTGCAGATGCCCTCCGTCGTTACTTTATGGCTCAAGTAACTAACTGCTTCTTGAACAGAGAACACTTTTGGAGACTAAGTTTCAGACCAGCACCAGCTATTCTTTGGAAAACCTCCTCCAAGTTCTTCAGATGTTCTTCGAAGTTCTTTCCCAATACGGTGATGTCATCTAGGTACACTAAGCATGTTTTCCAATGTAGTCCTTTCAGTACCTGATCCGTGAGTCTTTCAAAAGTAGCTGGTGCATTACATAGTCCAAAAGGCATCACTGTAAATTGCCAAAGACCATCACCGACACTGAAGGCTGTTTTCTATTTGCCTTCCTCCTTCACTTCCACTTGCCAGTAGCCGCTTTTCAAGTCCACTGTGGAAAACCATTTCGTACCAGATAGCGAGTCCAGAGTGTCGTCAGTTCTCGGCAATGGGTAGCTATCCTTTTTCGTAACGTCATTCAACTTCCGGTAGTCCACGCAAACCTCATTTTTCCATCCTTCTTCTTTACAAGTACTACCGGTGAGCTCCATGGACTAGCTGATGGTTCGATGACGCCGCTCTCGCTCATTTCTTGTATGATTTGACTCACAACTTACCACTTCGCCAGTGGAATAATACATGGAGCTTGACGGATCGGCCTCGCGTCTCCAGTGTCAATTTGATGGTTCACACCATTGGTGCGGCCTGATTTGGAACCATCCTGGTCAAATATTTTTGCGTACTTTAGGAGCAGTTGCTTTACCTTACTTTGATAATCTTGATCTAGCCCCTCCGTCCATGCCGTGATGTCATTTGAAAGATCAGTCTTGCTAGTTGAAACGTGTTCCTGGAGCTGTTCACTGTTTATAACTACTTCAGCCTCTTGCCATCTTCCCAATATAGCTCCTTTTGTCAGTTTGAGTGGTGACTTGAACTCATTGAGTACTCTTACCGGAATACGTCCATCCTGTGTTGTCATAGCCAGGGTTTTTCCTACAAGTACGGTCGGTGTTGATCTGTTTGCTGCCTCGACAACCCACAACTTGTTTCTCCCAGAATCTCCAATAACCATTTCCCAGATGACTGCTACTAATTTTGCAGGTATTTGCTGACTTTCTTCCACCAGCACTCGTTTACTGCTGTAGTCTCTGTCGTAGCAGAAATAAAGTGGCACATCCATGTTCTTATATCGCATCGTCTTGCTTTGCATGTCGATTTTATGCCTTGGTCGATTAAGAAGTCAACTCCAAATATGATTTCATTAACAATCTCTGCCACTATAAAATTGTGTAGTACCATGACGTTCCCAATTGCTACTTCTCCAATTACCTGGGTATCTTCTCCCGTGGCTGTACGTAATCTTGCTCTAAGCAATGGTCTTATCTTACTTTTTGACTAAATCTTCTCGAATAATGGAATAAGATGCACCCGTATCTACAGTCAGTAAACGTGGGACATTCAATTGAGGGAGACAGCTGTCGCCCCTTGCGGCTGACTCGCTTTAGTTTAACGATTGAGTGGACTTGGAGATTTGCTCATCTCCTTCAGCTCTGCGTTTACGGCCACCCACATTGTTGGAACTATTGGGACCGGTGCTGCAATGTCGTGCAATGTGACCTGGGTTGCCGCTCTTGAAACATTTCATAACTCCGGCATTTTTCTGTTGTGATCCCTTCAGTGCTTCCAAAATTGTGTCTACCCAATCTGATCTTTCCACTTCCACACGATGAGCTTTGTATGCTGGTTTACTCAATAGTGAGGCCGTTTCCTGAGTCAATGCATGGGATACCATTTCAGCAAATGTTTGCTTTGGGTTCGCGTATGTGGCTCGCTTCGTTTCGACGTCCGTATGCCATTTATAAAGCTCTGAATCTTTACCCTTTTATTCCACGGGTGCGTCCGCATTTGCCAGATGAGCCAACCTTTCAACATCCGAAGCAAACTCCTGCAATGTCTCATTCGCTTTTTGGTAACGGTTTTGCAACTCAATTTGGTATATCAGTTTTCTATGCTCGCTTCCATAATGTCTCTCGACAGCAGCCATCAATGCTTCATAGTTGTTTCGCTCTCCTTCGGGAATCGTCTGTAGGATTTCGGCTGCTGGTCCCTTCAATGCTACGAATAGAGCTGAAACTTTATCTTCAGTATTCCAGTTGTTTACTGCTGCAATCTTCTCAATGTGTAGCATAAAGACCTGGAAAGGAACAGAACCGTCAAATGATGGTGCTTTTACCTTTGGGTTGCTTGCTGAAACTGCTGGGCGATTTAGTTGTAACTGCTCGATACGTCCTCTCAAAGCATCCACCTCGGCTTTTTTTTCCTCAAATTGTAAAATTATTGTATCCTGGGCCTCCAGCTTCGATGATACCCTTATCTCCTGTGCCTCCAGCTGCCAGGATATGCGCGTCTCCTGTGCTTTCAACTGCTCAGCGAACTGAGATGTCATATATGTCGTCTGTTCTTCCAGTTGGGATGCCAGTTGATATGTTATATCTGTCTTTTGTACTTCGAGCTGTGTTGACATATTTGTGGATATTTGTGATGACATTTCTGACATTTGTGCCGATATTGCAGCCAATATCATGTTCAGGTCTGTGTTCGCCATTATCTGCGGTGTTTCATATTTCTCCTCCAATTACGTTGTCTCATCGCCATCAAGATAAAAGACATACTCTTCCCCGTTAATTCCTTCTAATGCCATTGCCTCTCGCAGTCGTGCCTGAAGTTCAAGTTTGTTGCCGGTTGTATTCAATCCACGGCTCTCCAACTCCTTCTTCAGTTGGTGGATCTTCAATTCACTCCACTTTGCCATGTCCTTGTTGTACCCAAAAGCTTCGGAATTTATTCAACAATTCCTCTTCTGACACCAATTGTAACGAATTTATGGTACTTCTGCTCATGTGCAACCTTCTACTAACGTTCGAATCACTAAACTGTTGAATAAATAACTCCACTATTCAATAATGCAAAATGGCCTTTATTACAGTACTTCACAATAACACTTCTACTGCTCGACAGATACCGCGCTTAAATCAAACTGATTGGTTGTGCCTCAACTGCTGCTGCTTTTATACTTTTTGGGTTCCTCGTTGACATATTTCTAGGTGTTTCTTTTTCTAGAATTTGCTACCAGCTATAAAATTACCAGCTACAACATAACTACAGATGCACGTTGTAGCTTCTCCTATGCGCGTGTTTATGTGAGTGATATTTCCACAGATAATTGCCTACTTTTGGGAGCATCTCAGATATATGCATGTGTTTGTGCGTTGCTCTCCGCTGCGTTTACATACATATGTGTAGACATAATGATTTATTTGTTGATGTGCATACAAGTCACTGCTTAGTATTGGCTTAGAGATGATAGTATCCCTTAGCGTTGCTAATATTCGTCACAATACATATTTTTCGATGCGCCCAGCAAAGTTCTTTGCCTTATTATTGTAGCCTATAATCCACCCAAGTGATTATCTAAAGTCATACATAATTGCTTACCTGGCTATAACTATTTCGGAGGCTCTTCTGCCACATGATCAGGGACTCGTTATATTTGATATACATAGCCCCAGGGAAGCAGAAGAAATAAGCCCCGATATTATATAATGTTGAAAAGTTGTCAAGTTTTGGGTCTGCTCATTTACAGTTACTATATGGCTTTAGCTCCGTGTAGTTCCGTAATGGCATGAAAATTAATTTCGTCTATTCCTTAACTAGAACAAATGTGGGGACGGTAATATTTACTAAATAATATAGATCGAAGACTACAGAGAAAAGGGAAATTAATAATTTTTTGTTTAACATGCAAAACCCGAAAACAACAAGTTTTAAATGTTAATAGTTTTCGATTTCCAGCATACAGTTTCTTCCAGGCCCTCTGCTGAAAGATCTTTCAACCATTGTGAATGAAACTAAGTGTGGCATCTTCTGCATAGACGTCAAAATTTCAAAGTGATTGGATCACCTGATTTGTAATTGACTATCGCTGTCTCATTCTGTATATCTTTCTATCACCCGCTGAAGATATGCGCCGCCATATTGAACACCCCTGTCAAAACGCTAAAAACTAGCCATATTGAACATCCTGTCAGGCAGTTGACAGATAAGTTATCACATTTAGTTTCATTCACAATGCTTTCAACGTTTGAGCCGTAAGTGGTGAGTTAAATTTGTTTTTGTTATTTCTCTCATCGTGGCATGCTGTGTTAGTATGGTGAACGCATGATATACACATTATTAATTTCCTTTTGTTATAATTTTTCTAATTTAGATAAAATGAGTTCTGCCAGATTAATACAAACAAGTAAGGTAGGCTAAGTTCGGGTGTAACCGAGCATTATATACTCAGCTGAGAGCTATGGAGACAAAATAAGGGAAAAAACACCATGTAGGAAAATTAAACTGGGGTAACCCTGGAATGTGTTTGTATGGCATGTGTATCAAATGGAAGGTATTAAAGAGTATTTTAAGAGGGAGTGGGCGTACTTCTATAGGTGGACGCCATTTAGGGATATCGCCATAAAGGTGGACCAGGGCTGATTCTAGAATTTGTTTGTACGATATGGGTATCAAATGAAAGGTGCTAATGAGTTTTTTTAAAAGGGAGTAGCTGGACGCCTTTTCGAGATATCGCCATAAAGGTGGACCAGGGGTGACTAAAGGTATTAATGTAGGTTTTAAAAGGGAGTGGTGGTAGTTGTATATGTGAAGGCGTTTTCGGGGTATCGACCAAAATGTGAACCAGGTTGACCCAGAACATCATTTTTCGGGTACCGCTAATTTATTTATATATGTAATACCACGAACAGTATTCCTGCCAAGATTCCAAGGGCTTTTGATTTCGCCCTGCAAACTTTTTCATTTTCTTCTACTGAATATGGTAGGTGTCACACCCATTTTACAAAGTTTTTTTTTACAGTTATAACGGCCGAGCGGAAGGACAGACGGTCGATTGTGTATAAAAACTGGGCGTGGCTTCAACCGATTTCGCCCTTTTTCACAGAAAAGAGTTATCGTCCTAGAATCTAAAGCCCCTAACAAATTTCACAAAGATTTTTAAATTTTTGATCGACTTATGGCATTAAAAGTATTCTAGACAAATTAAATGAAAAAGGGCAGAGCTACGCCCATTTTGAAATTTTCTTTTATTTTTGCATTTTGTTGCACCATATCATTACTGGGGTTAATGTTGACATAATTTACTTACATACTGTAAATATATTAAATTTTTTGTTAAAATTCAATTAAAATAAGTGGGCGTGGTCGTTCTTCGATTTTGCTAATTTTTATTAGGCATATATATAGTAATAGGAGTAACGTTCCTGCCAAATTTCATCATGATATCTTCAACGATTGCCAAATTACAGGTTGCAGAACTTTTAAATTACCTTCTTTTAAAAGTGGGCGGTGCCACGCCCATTGTCCAAAATTTAACAAATTTTCTATTCTGCGTCATAAGTTCAACTCACCTACCAAGGTTCATCGCTTTATCCGTCTTTGGTAATGAATTATCGCACTTTTTCGATTTTTCGAAATTTTCGATATCGAAAAAGTGGGCGTGGTTATTGTTCGATATCGCTCATTTTAAACAGCGGTCTGAGATGAGTGCCCAGGAACCTACATACCAATTTCATTAAGAAAGCTCAAAATTTACTCAGGTTATCGTGTTAACGAGCGGACGGACGAACGGACGGACAGGCTCAATGAAATTTTTTTTCGATGCTGATGATTTTGATATATGGAGGTCTATATCTAATTCGATTCCTTATACCTGTACAACCGACCGTTATCCAATCAAAGTAATATACTCTGTGAGCTCTGCTCAACTGAGTATAAAAAGTACCAAAACCATGCAAGTAAAAATCAAGCAACTACACTAGACAGAAAATGCCCATATAAGTAAGTTTGTAAATATGATCTTTTTATACTCATCGTGCCTTGCACACAGAGTATATTAACTTTGATTGGATAACGGTTGGTTGTACAGGTATAAATGTATCGAGATAGATATAGACTTCCATATATCAAAATCATCAGAATCGAAAAAAAATTTGATTGAGCCATGCCCGTCCGTCCGTCCGTTAACACGATAACTTGAGTAAATTTTGAGGTATCTTGATGAAATTCGGTATGTAGACTCCTGAGCACTCATCTGAGATCGATATTTAAAATGAACAATATCGGACTATAACCACGCCCACTTTTTCGATATCGAAAGTTTCGAAAAACAGAAAAAGTGCGATAATACATTACCAAAGACGGATAAAGCGATGAAACTTGGTAGGTGAGTTGAACTTATGACGCGGAATAGAAAATTAGTAAAATTTTGACAATGGGCGTGGCACAGCCCACTTTTAAAAGAAGGTAATTTAAAATTTTGCAAGCTGTAATTTGGCAGTCGTTGAAGATGTCATGATGAAATTTGGCAGGAGCGTTACTTCTATTACTATATGTATGCTTAATAAAAATTAGCAAGACAACCACGCCCACTTTAAAAAAAAATTTTTTTTAAAGTCAAATTTTAACAAAAAATTTAATATCTTTACAGTATATAAGTAAATTGTGTCAACATTCAACTCCAGTAATGATATGGTGCAACAAAATGCAAAAATAAAAGAAAATTTCAAAATGGGCGTGGCTCCGCCCTTATTCATTTAATTTGTCTAGGATACTTTTAATGCCATAAGTCGAACAAAAATTTATCAATCCTTGTGAAATTTGGTAGGGACTTAGATTCTCGGACGATAACTTATTTCTGTGAAAAAGGCGAAATTGGTTGAAGCCACGCCCAGTTTTTATACACAGTCGGCCGTCTGTTCTTCCGCTGGGCCGTTAACACGATAGTTTGAGCAAAATCGATATATCTTTACTAAACTCAGTTCACGTACTTATCTGAACTCACTTTTTATTGGTATACAAAATGGCCGAAATCCGATATCGAAAATTACGAAAAATGAAAAAAAAATGCCATAATTCTATACCAAATACGAAAAAAGGGATGAAACATGGTAATTGGATTGGTTTATTGACGCAAAATATAACTTTAGAAAAAAACTTTGTAAAATGAGTGTGACACCTACCATATTAAGTAGAATAAAATGAAAAAGTTCTGCAGGGCGAAATAAAAACCCTTGAAATCTTGGCAGGAATACTGTTCGTGGTATCTATATATGGGCTTTTCCATCCCATTTCGACCAATTTTGAACCCGACGCCTTTAGAATTGGCTGATAGTTTTTCTTCTTTTTCGGAAAAATACAAAAAAATTTTAAAAGTTTTGTTTTTAATTTTTTCAGTTTTTCGAGATTTTTCGAATTTCGCCATCTCATAAAAAACTTCAATCAATTCTGCAATCATCCCCACTAATTCCGGAGTGGGCCGATTTTTTTATATGTTTTTATATTAATTGAAAAAAAATTTTCAAAAATAAAAATTTTCAAAAATAAAAATTTTTTTTTATTAATTTTATTTATATAACAAAAAATTATAAATTATAAAATTATTTTAATAAACGTTGATAAGTATTGAATACGGATGTATGTATATACCGGCCTAATGCAGTTGCTGGACAGCGAAAGCGAGTCATTTTAATCGTAGGTTACCATAATATATAAAGAAAGGATAATTAAAATTATTTTTTTACATTTTTTTGTTATATAAATAAATTGATAAAAAAAATTTTTATTTTTGAACTTTTTTTTCAGTTAAATAAAAAAAATATAAAAAAAATCGGCCACTACGGATTAGTGGAGATGATTGCAGAATTGATTGAAGTTTTTTATGAGAAAAAAAAATGGCGAAATTCGAAAAATCTCGAAAAACTGAAAAATTAAAAAAAAACTTTAAAAATTTCTTTGTATTTTTCCAAAAAGTACATTTAAAAACAAATTAAAAAAAAAGATCCAAAACGGTCAATTTTTGAAAAAGTTATAGCATTTTGAAAACAAAAACGGTGTTTTTTTAAAAATTCATAACTTTTTTTGAGTTGGATGAAAAAATTCCTGAAAAACGTCTTTCGTAAGCTAGAAAAAGAAGAAAAACTTTCAGCCAATTCTAAAGGGGTCGGGTGTACATTTTGATTGTCACTCCATAACTCGAGAACGGCTGGAAAGATTGCCATGAAATTTTTAGGAAAGATACAGAAGGAGAGATGATGGTTAGTTGATTTTGAAATCCCAAATCGGTTTTAGCCATTTTTGAGTTATGATAAATTTAATATATTTTTGGAAGCTCTTTTTTCTGGACCGCAAAGCTCGAGAACGGCTGAACCGATTGAGATGAAATTTTGAGCATAGATTTGGTGGTGGCTCGGCATGGTTATAGGCTAAAACGATTCCAAAGATTTAGAAACGTTTTAGATATATCGACCAAAATGTGGACCAGGGTAACCCTAAAATGCGGTCATGCGATATGGGTATCAAACGATAGGTATGGACGAGTGTTTTAATGTAGAGTTGATTTCCTTCCAATATCCATCATAGTTTGCGAGATATCGACCAAAATGTGGACGCAGGATAACTCTATAATATATGCATATAAAGAAAGTGGTATTAGTTACACTATTTATAACACAAGAACGGATGAACCGATTTAGATTAAAATAGGTGGAAAGGTAGCTTAAAACCAGGAGACGGATATAGGATACTTCTTATCCCGTTCTGTGGACCTAGGTAATCATGGGATGTGTTTTGTACAATATGAGTACCAAATGGAAGCTATTTATGAGCACTTTAATACGGGGTATTTTTCGTACCCCTGTGTGACTAGGGTATCGAGATATAGGCCAAAACGTGGGCCCGTCTACCCCTTGACAGTGTTTATCTATATATATAAAAATCAAATTCTGTATGTTTGTGTGTGTATGTGTGTGTTCGGTATGGAAACATATTTCCGACACTTCAATTTCGATCAACTATAATGTTTTAGACTAAAAATAATTTCGATATATATAAAAGGGGCGTGGCACCTCCCATACAAATGAAATCTTTGGTACTCATAACTCTGAATGTATACATGCCAGAATATTGAAATTAAGTAAGGAGTTATATGAAGTGAATCCCTAACACCTCCAAGAGAATGTGGAATTAGAAAAAAGGGGGCGTGGCACCTCCCATACAAATGGAATATATCATACTGCATATCTCTGGATGTAGTAATGGTAGGATAATGAAAATTGGTAAGGAGCTATATGAGGCTAAGTCCTAACACCTCAAGTAAAATGTGGAATTGGGAAAAAGGGGCGTGGCACCTTCCCTACAAATGAGGTTTTTCAGAACTATGACTGCCGTACAAACTTAGATTATTTTAACACCTAAAGTTTGACCGCATTGTTGAGTCTGGCTGTTATTCCTTTTGGAGCTTTAGTAATCTGCCGCCGTTAAAAAAATTTGTTAGCTTCAGTCTATCTACATCTATATATATCGAAATCAAATTCTGTGTATCTGTGCGTTACCTATGGAAACGTATTTCCAACTCTTCAATCATCACCAAATTTTGGCTGTAGGTTTCTTCGATCAAGGCGAAGGTTTTTCATATTTCAGAATTAAGAATTTTAAATTGAAATTTTTTTTGGCTATGCGAACGAGCAATCTTAGATCCCAAAAATGATCATGTCAACAAAATCAATGATCGCATTCAAAACCAAAATCCTGGTGAAGTGACGAAATATAAATCTATCGACACAGCTACAGATGAAAATCAAATTGTGAATTATCCAATCAATTTCTAAACTCTTTAGAACCGCCAATCATGCTTCTTCGAAATTTAGACCCACCAAAATTGTTCAATGGAACCAGACTTTGAGCTAAGAAATTAATGCCGAATGTAATCGAAGCAACGAAGGACAATCCCTTACTGTTGCAGGATTACATTTACAGAGACCGTGCTTTTCCCATGGCCACCAATCATGCTTAGGTTGCTTGCTCTAGAGTTGGAATGCCAAAAAATTTTTTATCTTTGCACCGAACGAAAAAACCAAAAATATTGTGTACCCACTTACATTACAATAAGATACAATAATAAAATAGGTTTTAAATGAAAATTTCACCAAATATACGTACATAATTCGATTCAATTTAAAGAACAATAAACTAAATTACCAACAAACAAAACAGAAAAAATTCACAACATTCATTCGATCTCAGGCGTTACAACGTACGCCGGATAAAGCTAGTTATATATATAAATAAATTAGCGGTATCCAACAAATGATGTCCTGGGTCACCCTGGTCCACATTTTGGTCGATATCTGGAAAACACCTTCACATATACAACTACCACCACTCCCTTTAAAAGCCTCATTAATACCTTTAATTTGATACCCATATCGTACAAACACATTCTAGAGTCACCCCCGGTCCACCTTTATGGCGATATCTCGAAAAGGCGCCCACCTATAGAACTAAGGCCCACTCCCTTTTAAAATGCTCATTAACACCTTTCATTTGATACCCATATCGTACAAACAAATTCTAGGGTCACCCCTGGACCACCTTTATGGCGATATCGCGAAACGGCGTCCACCTATGGAACTAAGGATCACTCCCTTTTAAAATACTAATTAACACCTTTCATTTGATACGCATAACGTACAAACAAATTCTAGAGTCAACCCTGGTCCACCTTTATGCCGATATCTCGAAACGGCGTCCACCTATGTAACTAAGCCCCACGCCCTTTTAAAATACTCACTAGCCTTTACCCGCGCCAAGTCCGCAAGGAGAAAGTAAAATATATGTGCTATTCACGTTAGCCTGCTTATCAGTTATATGTTTAAAATTATTTTTGTCTAATGTATTTTATTTTTGTAATTTAGTAAAAAAAGAACTAAATGAGAATATAAGCTGAAAGGCACGCTTTCATGAATAGTACAATACAGTTTTTTCGAGTAAAAAAACATACATTTTGTTTTTAAATTAAATTAACTGATATGACAGGGGGTGAAGGAATTACTACTCATAGAACAAAGGAGTGAAACTACAATTAGTTAAAAAAAGAGAATTTTTTAGATGAATATAGTGTCGCCTTTTCGGGTATTTAGTTGGTTAAAATATTACAAAAAGTGTAATTATTGTTATAACAGTTCGTTACAAGATTCATTTAAAAAACTCAAAAATAGAACGAAAAAGCTGTATTAGATTGAAGATAAAACATACCGAATTTTAATTATGAATAATTAGCAGCTAATCCACGGCCATAAAAGCTCATAATTTAAAAAGGCATGTGTGCCGAACTACCGGTTGCGAAGAGAGCTAAAATGATCCCGGAAGGGTCCCAAGAAAATAATAAATTCCCGGACAGATCCCGAAAATCATCCAGAAATTAACCAGGAGGGGTCCCAAAATGATTCCGAAATAGTTCCGAAAAATTCGTGAAATGACCCGTCCGGGATCCAGAAAACCATCCAGAATTGATCTCTGAAGGGTCCGCAAATGATTGCGAAATAGTCCGGAAAGAGTCCCAAAAAACTCCGACGGAATCCCGGACAGATCCCGAAAATCATACAGAAATTATCCCGGAAGGGTTCCAAAATGGTCCCGAAATAATCCAGAAAAAAGTCCCGAAATAACTCCGACGGGATCCCGGACAGATCCCGAAAATTATCCAGAAATTATCCCGGAGGGTCCCAAAATGATCCTGACGGGATGCTGCAGGAATCTCGAAAATCATCCAGAAATTATCCCTGAAGTATCTATCCTCAAATGATCCCGAAATACTCCCAAAAAGTCCCAAAATGTTTTTGACGGAACCCGCTATAGCCCTGAAAAAGTTCCGAAAGTACGCTGACGGGATTCCGTATGGAGCCCGAAAAACATTCCGAAATAATGCCGGAAGGATTTCCAAATGATCTCGAAATAGTCCCGAAAAGTTCCGATTTGACCCTGACGGGATCACGAAAACCATTCATGAATCTGGAGGGATCCCCAAATGATCCCGGAAAAGTCCCGAAATAACTCCGACGGGATCCCGGACAAATCCCGAAAATCATTCAGAAATTATTCCGAAATGGTCCCAAAATAGTCCCGAAAAAGTCACGAAATAACTCCGAAGGGACCCCGGTGAGATCCCGAAAATCATGCAGAAATTATCAAGGAGGGATCCCAAAATGATTCCGAAATAGTCCCGAAAAAGTCCCCGAAATGACACTGACGGGATCCCGGACGGATCCGGAAAACCATCCAGAATAGATCTCTGAAGAGTCGGCAGATGATCCCGAAATAGTCCGGAATAGTCCCGAAAAGCTCCGACGGGATCACGGACAGATCCCGAAAATCATCCAGAAATTATCCCGGAGGGGTTCCTAAAATGATTCCGAAATAGTCCCGAAAAAGTCCCGACATTACCCGGACGGAATCCCGAAATACTTCCAGAAACGATGGCGAGAGGGTCCCAAATGATCCCGAAATAGTCCCGAAAAAGTCCCGAAATAAATCCGACGGGATCCCGAACAGATCCCGAAAACATGCAGAAATTATCAAGGAAGGGTCCCAAAATGATTCCGTAATAGTCCCGAAAATACACTGACGGGATCCCGGACGGGTCCCGAAAACCATCCAGAATGATCTCTGAAGGGTCGCCAATGATCCCGAAATAGTTCGGAATAGTCCCGAAATAACTCCAACGGTATCCCGGACAGATCCCGAAAATCATGCAGAAATTATCAAGGAGGGGTCCTAAAATGATTCCGAAATAGTCCCGAAAAAGTCGCGAAATGACACTGACGGGATCTCGGACGGATCCCGAAAACCATCCAGAATTGATCTCTAAAGGGACCGCAAATTATCCCAAAATAGTTCAGAAAAAATTACGACGGGATCCCGACGAATCCCGAAAACCATTCAGAAATTATCCCGAAATGGTCCCAAAATGATCCCGAAATAGTCCCGAAATAACTTCGACGGTATCACGGACATATCCCGAAAATCATCCAGAAATTATCCCGGAGGGGTCCCAAAATGATCCCGAAATATTCCCGAAAAGTCGCGAAATAAACCTGACGGGTTCCCAAACGGATCCCGAACCCATCCAGAAATGATAGCGGAACGCTCCCCAAATGATCCCGAAAAAGTACAGGAATGGCCCCGACGGGATTCCTGACGGATCCCGAAAACCATCCAGAAATGATGTAGGAAAATACCCCAAACGCTGCAGAAATAATTCCGAAATGATCCGGACGGGATCACGGACGGATCCCGAAAACTACCCAGAAATGATGCCGAAAGGTTCCCCAAATGAGCCCGTATCAGTCGAGAAAAGTCCCGATGTGACCCCTACGGGATCCCGAAAACTATCTAGAGATGATGCCGGAAGGTACCGCAAATGATCACGAAATAGTCCCGAAATGACCCCGACGGAATCCCGAAAGGATCGCAAAACTATTCAGAAATGATGCCGGAAAGGTCCCAAAATGATCCCTAATAGTCCCGAAATTTCCCTGTTGGATTCCCGAACGGATCCCGAAAACCATACAGAAATGATGCCGAAAGGGTCTCCAAATGATCACGAATTAGTCGAGAAAAGTCCCGAAATCACCCCGGCGGGATCCCGGACGCATCCCGAAAACCATCTAGAAATGATACCGAAAAATACCCTAAATGATCCCGAAAAAGTCCAGAAATGACCCCGACGGGATCCCGAAAACCATCTAGAAATGATGCCGGAAGGTACCCCAAATGATCCCGAAAAATTCCTAAAATGATCCCGAAAACCATCCACAAATGATACCGGAAGGGACCCCAAATGATCTCGAAAAGTCCCAAAATGACCCCGACGGGATCCAGGGCGGACCACGAAAACATCCAGAAATGATCCCGAAAAAGTCCCGAAATGACCCCGACGGGATCCCGGACGGGTACCAAAAACCACCCAGATGTGATCCCGGTAGGTACCACCAAATGATCCCGAAATGACCCCGTCGAGATCCCCGAAGGATCTCGGAAACTATGCAGAAATGCTTCCGGCAAGTTCTTCAAATGATCCCCTAATAGTCCCAAAATGATCCCGGACGGATCCCACAACCATACACAAGTGATGCCGAAAAGGTCCACAAATATCCGTATTAGTCGAGAAAAAGGTGCCGAAATGACCCTGACGGGATCTCGGACTGATCCCGAAACCCATCCAGAAATGATGCCGAAAGGGTGTCCCAAATGATCCCGTATTAGTCGAGAAAAGTCCCGAAATGAACCCGAGGGGATCCCCGGACGAACCCGGAAACTATGCAGAAATGATCCCGAGATAGTCCCGAAATGACCCGTCGAGATCCCCGACGGATCCCGGAAACTATCCAGAAATGATGCCGGAAAGGTGTCACTGCCAACTTTGCAAGCCCTCGACTTATTTGGCCCATTGAGTCTGTAATATTGTGAAGGCAGTAATAAGTAAAGTTATAATGTGTAAAAATTATTAAAAAGTAATTGTTGGAAGGAGTCGTGGGATCCCCACCCCTTTTCATGCTTGAAAAAAATTTCGCTAGTAGACTATTGTCTGTGTCCCAAATTTCATCAAAATCCGTGTAGCCGTTCCGGCGTGATTCAGTCACAAAGACGAAAAAATACAATAATTAAATTATAACTGTTCTAGGGGGCGGGGACCTCCGCCTTTTTCAAAAAGATATAGCTAGTAGATCCTTCTAGACTATTGGCTATATGTGTGCAACATTTCATCCAAATTGGTCCAGCCGTTCTTGTGAAATATTAGGTTTACATAAAAAGAACTTATGACTTTGGAAGTACTGAAAATGATTGCCTTTATTAAAGAAATTCTTCTCTTTTATAGGTAATTTCTTAACCTACACCATTCATAATTATCTTATACTAAAAATACGTACATTTGTAATAGAGGTATGCATACATGTAGATTTGTAAGCTGGTATGCCTACCTGTAGATTTGTATACATAGTCTGCATACATGTAGATTGTATGCATGCTATGCATATATGTAAATATGTATGCATTCGTCAGCAAATGATATTCATATGAAATGTCTGGTTAATTCTCATTATTGTGTTGTATGTAAATATTTTGGTGAGAAACTAAAATTGATAATAAGCAGAATTTATTATTTGTGAACAGACAAGAGTTTTGATATTCGGCATTCCATTGATGTTAGGTAACCGCTGTTGTTAGGTCAATAATTTGTATATATAGTAATATGATTGTGCTGTTAAAAATTTATTGCATAGGAGTTCATTATGCGTATGCCGCAAAATGTATTGCATAGGTGGGCATGACGCTTAATGCTACACCATCCGCCTTAGAAAATAGGATTATATAATTGTTTTGTGAACAATTGTATAATACTCTTTGTTTGCATTTAGATGATCTTGGTATTTTACTGTAACTTGATATTGTATTGAAGAGTTTTTGGAGTAGTTTCTAATTTGCTGACCTTCATACTTTTATTATTTGTATCTTACATATATTATTTTTGTTTCTATACCGGGATTGTCACATGCACAATCGTTTGGGTTTGTGCAATTGCTTGATCTTAGAGTGCTTTGGTACCTACTTTCATAATTTAAATTTGCCCTACTGCAGTAATATTTATTCTCACCAATTTGTCCCTCAGGACAACTGTGTTTTCCTTATAAATTCAAGTCCTTGATTGCCGGAATTTCTTTTATGCCTGTCGAATATTGTCCTAAGTCAATAACTTCCTCAACAATCTGGTTGCTTGAAATTTTCTACGCTACCATTTTTCTATCCTAAGATGAAAACGAGCACGACTAGTCTTTTATTGCAAATTTATATAGCGCTTTAATATTTCTATATTTATATAGGTTCTCTTTGTGACTTTTTCTTAATTTTTTTTGTTATGGGCTGGTTTTAAAGGTTTGTATCGTTCTTAGTTTTTGCCTATTTCCACTGTCCTAGGATTTCCTATTGCTTCATGACCATTTTTGTCAGGATGCATTTTAGGCAGGGCTGCCTTTACTGTCGATTGTGACATTTTTAGGTTTACATTTTGAGATTTACTTGAATTGTTTATTGCTCTTCCTCAGCTTTGGGCTTGGTTTAGGTAATGGGTTGCAAAAACTGGTGTTTCTTAGATACGATTTGTGGCGGGTTTTACCTGCCTAAATTTGTGTTTGATATAGCTTTTGAGCATCATAGCTATTGTGATGATCAATAGCACGAATACACAACCTATAACTGCTAACAAAACATCTGGATTATTTGGAGCAGCTTTTGTTTCTGGTGGTTCATATTTTATTATCCTGTTCTCTGATGTTTTCAGAGTTTCCTTTTCCTACCTCGTAGCCAGCTATGGCTACCATAATGCCTTGGGCTATTTTTGTCCACCAAGACATCTTGAAAAGTTGTTTAATTTTAATAAGATGTTAGATATTTTGTTTTATGACTTTTTATTTTGTGGAAATTGTTGATTAAAAATATTTTTATTTAGGGTAAAAAAATATTTTAATATTCATGTTCTTAGTGTAGTTTTATAATATATTTGGAAATATTTTTATCTATTCGTATTAATCAACTTTTAATATCAGATGCTACTTAATATTTGGCATTTTCGGGGAACACTCTCCTAATCATACGCATTTATAATGTCCTCTATTGTGGGTTCCCCTTTCCATTCCTATTATCTTCCACAATTCTTTAAGCCTTCTAATTGTCTTTGTAGTTCCCTAGTGTGTCGGGTATTTTCGTCCCACCAATAGAGAGGCAGGTCTGAGGAATCTCTTTGCATTTTAATAATTATGAACAGAGTAATTTTAATTTTTAAACTTTATAAAAATGTTCTATGGGATTTCTCCAAAGGATAGGTGAACTGTCTGAAGTTAATTGACTATTTTACAGAGGTGTCCTAAACATTCCAATTTACTTGAATATTTTCCTTATTTATTTGATATAAAAGTTTAAGCAAAATTTTGTTGGAAAAATTGTTTAATTTAAGATTTTAAGCATTTTTTTTCATAAGAATTGTACTTTAAATTTTAACGAAGTAGATTTTTATGTTATATTTTTTTTCTCAAGCTAAAATTTCTTTAAAATTTAATACATTTTGATTTTGTTGCTAATTCCATGAAATTTTCTTTGAAAAGGAGCGTTTTACATTTTATTTATTTTTCAATTCCTATTTTAGAAAAAAAATTCCTAAGCAAAAACTTTCGTTTTTGCTAATGGTTTAGCATCCGTAAAGGCCGCTCAATTTGTTTCTAAATTTTATACTTATAAGTCCTGCTCTCCGCCAGTCATGCTGCCAATTGGATGTTACTAAATATTCGGTTTGCTTATGTTGTCCCTTTGGTGTGGTATTCCACTCGATTATGCTTTTGTCCAAAATATCTGTGGTTTGCTGAATCTTTGATGATATTCCACTCGATATGCTTTTGTCTAAAATATCTGTGGTTGCTGCATCTTTGATGATATTCCACTCGATTATGCTTTTGTCCAAAATATCTGTAGTTTGCTGAATCTTTGATGATATTCCACTCGATTATGCTTTTGTCCAAAATATCTGTGGTTTGCTGAATCTTTTGATGATATTCCACTCGATTATGCTTTTGTCCAAAATATCTGTGGTTTGCTGAATCTTTTGATGATATTCCACTCGATATGCTTTTGTCCAAAATATCCGTGGTATTTGCAGTGGCATTTGGTTGGTGGTTAAAATAAAGTGTTTTTAGGCTCTACTGTTGTATGCTTTACAAAGCGTCATCCTTGGTAAGGTAAAGTGTAAGTATTACAATTATCCTTTGTCGGGTTTTTTTTTATTAAAAAAAAACTTGGCAGGATCTTCCATTCAGATCGTCTTAGCAATGTTTGCTTGTTCAGCAAACTTGTATGCTTATTAAGATCGAACTGGGAGGATCGCCATGAAATATTAGGTTTACATAAAAAGAACTTATGACTTTGGAAGTCTGAAAATGATTGCCTTATTAAGAAATTCTTTCTCTTTTATAGGTAATTTCTTAACCTACACATTCATAATTTTCTTAATATTAAAAATACGTACATTTGTAATAGAGGTATGCATACATGTAGATTTGTAAGCATGATATGCCTACCTGTAGATTTGTATGCATAGTCTGCATACATGTAATTTGCATGCATGCTATGCATATAGGTAAATATGTATGCATTCGTCAGCAAATCGATATTCATATGAAATGTCTGCTTAATTCTCATTATTGGTTGTATGTAAATATTTTGGTGAGAAACTAAAATTTATAATAAGCAGAATTTATTACTTGTGAGCAGACAAGAGTTTCATATTCGGCATTCCATTGATGTTAGGTAACCGCTGTGTTAGGTCAATATTTTGTATAATATAGTAATATGATTGTGCTGTTAAAAATGTATTGCATAGGAGTTCATTATGCATAATGCCGCAAAATGTATTGCATAGGTGGGCATGAAGCTTAATGCTACACTTGCGTGATTGAGTCACAAAGACAAACGTCTGGACAAACATACAAACATCCAAACTTTCCCATTTATAATATATATTAGATTAACGCCTTTAGAACTAAGGCCCACTCCCTTTTAAAAAGACTCATTAACACCTTTCATTTGATACCCATTTCGTACAAACAAAGTCTAGAGTCACCCCTGGTCCACTTTATGGCGATATCTCGAAAAGGGCGTCCAACTATAGAACTAAGGCCCACTCCCTTTTAAAATACTCATTAACACCTTTCGTTTGATGCCCATATTGTACGCATTCTAGAGTCACCCCTGGTCCACCTTTATGCCGATATCTCGAAATGGCGACCACCTATAACCCTACAACCACTCCCTTTTAAAACCCTCATTAATAATTTAATTTGATACCCATATCGTACAAACACATTCTAGAGTCACCCCTGGTCCACCTTTATGGCGATATCTCGAAAAGGCGTCCAC
>JARSSU010009720.1:0-27346 GCA_029619165.1 Eurosta solidaginis | reverse complement strand
ATTTCCTCCCCCGCTCGCCCCCCCTCCCCTTCTCTACCTCTCCACCCCCCATCTCCCCCCCCCTCTTTCTTCCGTTCATTTGCGCTTCTGCGCCTCTAAACGGACCCTTCCCGCCTCACAACCCCCCCTCCCCCCATTTTGCAATGTGGACTGGTTGAAATAAAAACGATCTGATCCACGTCCGCATTATGTTGAGGCCAAGTTATTTTAGAAAGACCTTCATTTAGTTTTTTGAAATTGGCTCTTGACAAAAAGATGGTATAAACATCTGGTTTATTTATGCAACCATAAACGTTGCCCATGGTTTCGTAAATAATCTCGAAGGAAGGATGGTAAACATCTTCAGGTAACACTAGGGGCTCACATCGGTTCACAGAGATTTTAGATAAGTCATCTACAAAGGCTAAATCTAAAAATTTACCGTACTTATTTGGAAAAATATTGATCTGATTAGACCAAGGTCGGATATTTCATACAAAAAGTCGCTGTTACACGTCTTAGATGAGACTGGTAAAATATTATAATCATAGGTGTTCCATGATATATGCGGCAGGTTAAAATCGCCCAAGACAAGCATTGAGTCGCTTCATCATCGAATAAGCAGTTTTTATCAGTGAAACATGCTGCATATACAATGATTGATCAGATGAGGGAGGAATGTAGCAAACGACTAAGTAAATCCGTCCTCTGTCCAGCAGGATTCGGACGCATTTAAATTCGATGTCATCTGTAGCTGGTAAATTAACCTCCTCGGATGGTATTGAAGAATGTACAGCCAGCAAAACACCACCCCCAGTTCTGTGTTTAAGCGATCATTTCTATAAGACTGATACTCTCACAAAGAATTTCGGAATCAAAAACATGTGGTTTCAACCAGGTTTCAGTAAATGCAATAATTTTGTAATTACAGTGAAACGATTTTAAATACAGATCGGTTTAACTTTGAGTTTAATCTCTAACGTTCTGGTAATATATACTGAAGGTCGATTTAAAATTCAGTTTTTTGAAACAGAGCTTTGACGGGAAATTGGGCGATATTCTCATTTGTTTTATGAAGGAACTCGCCAACAAAAGCCCCGGACGGCCAAAACGAGCTATTTAAAAGGGTTTCGGAAATCTTTTAAATAAACATCAATTCTAAACGAAGAAATATTTCTTTCATAATTGAACTTGAATTTTCTTATCGTCATGCCGTCAGCCTTTATTTTTTAAGGCATTTTACTAAGTTCCTTACTTCAATACCGATCGATCAGTGTAGTTCATTTAATAATAGCTTCCACTACACCTCTCGAAAACCATTAATAGAAACCAAAAAATTCTTAAGCGCCAATGGAGGGATTCGCGGATTTTCACATGTTATGAGCAAAGTGTTTTTTGATTTGACGTTGTTTCGATCAATGTGCGCAATGTAAAGCTATGTATGGGTTGCATTCAAATAATACAAATTTTTTCAATTTGTGTGGGAAGCATAAGCGCGTGCATAATTCAAAGCGCTGTCATGCACCAATTGTGAGTTCGTGTGTTGTGCGATTTTCGCGCGTATATTGCGCGATTTCCCACGCTTTGTTGTAGGTAAGCAACTGTGGCATTCAATCGGCTGCTGCCATATTTGTTAACAATTAATCAATTATATGCCAAATCAATAAAGTGATCATCATGACAATGATACTTGGAGATAAACACACACAAATTGTTTATAATACATACGAACGATGTGCTGAATTTTTCAAAATACATATTTTATTATGCGAATGTTTCAGAGTGTTTAGCGAATAAAGGGCAAGAATATTACCAATCCCGCAAACCGAGCTGTACGCTAAGTTTAAGACCACTGAAAAATTTTTGCAAATATAAAAACGCACGAGTAGGTACAGCCCAGTGAGGCTATCTTTTTCTGTACAAGGCAACGAAGACATCTCTCACACACGTACATGTGGTCATCAGCCGAAGTAGTTGCTCACACATACACTACAAATAAATGTACCAAGCAGGAGATTCTAGAAGGTGAAACGTCTAGACCTTTGGAGAAATATGCTGACGAGGCAATAGAGAGTATAAAAGCTGCGCAAGCTGAGGAATGACTAATCAGTTTGATTTAAACACGCTATTAGTTGTGAAGTGAAGTATAATTGTGAAGTACGCCCAAAGTAATCTAAATAAAGACTAGTTTGCAATACTGAACATTGGAGTGATTTATTCAACACTTTAGCGTTTCGAACGTTAGCAGAAGGTTTCAAATAAGCGGAATTTCCCTAAATTCGTTACAATACTTACTGGAAAAAGCAAGTTCATTAGAGTTCATCGAGTACATAAACTTTATTTCGTACTTGTGCTGGCACATAGCAATAATTTGATATTTGCTTATTGTATATTATAAGTATTTCTTGATTTTCAACTACAATGTTATTTGATTTCTTACTCAATTTTATTCACACGAAATACGAAAGGCGCATACCTCTATTAATTGGCTAATATAATACTTCAAACGGTTCACATATATATGTATGTAAATATGCAATGGCATATATATATAACATAGAATATATAGCATACTTAGATTTTAATTCTTAAAGGAGCTAACTCAAAGGTCTGTAATTTCGGAGTAATGCATATGACCGCGTTTCTTAAATTAACAGATCCGGATTGTCGATTCTCTAAAGGCTGCCCTATGCACAGACAGTGCCAGTAAAAAGGATAGGAGGATTTATATAGTGAGAAGCCGTTAACGAAACTTACATATGTTTGAGAAACTACTCGATATATAAACTCAATTAATGTTTTTTCGCGACTGGTTTGCCCTTTGACATTTGTTTAGGTTTTACAAACTTAGACTAACAAAGTTGCTTCTATCAATAAAAAGAGAGGACTGTAGAGTCATGACGGGTATTCTGACTGGACACTGCCTTTTGGCGTCACATGCCTTTAAATTAGGGTTGGTCAGTGAAAGCTGATGTAGGAAGCGCGGGTTGGAGGAGGAAATGATGGAGCACGTTTTGTGCTCGGACCCTGCGCTTGCCAGGCTAAGACTTCAGCTATTAGGAGTGGTACAGCTGTCAGATCTAGAAGCAGCCAGTGGCCAGAAAGCTTCTAGTATTTGCCAAGAGGACGAAGTTATTTTATAACGTAGCTCCTGGTTTTTGATAGGGGTTTTCAGTGCGGTCGTTAAAATAAATTTCTGGTAACACTAGGGACTCACTCCTCAACCTAACCTAACCTTGCCCTTTGACCTGAAGATATTGGTTAAAGTAGACGTATGAGGGACATTCATTCAAAATCATATCTCGGAAACTAACCACGTTAGAGGAGTAAAGACAATGGAAGGCATTTTGCAGAGCATATACTCAATTTATTTTTATTTTAGGAACAATTTTTTTTTAAAGTGACCTTTGCCCTTAGCCAATTTTGCTCAGATGTGTACATAACACCAAGAACCATACTTCAGCAAAATTGCAAAAAGATATCTATCAACTGCTTGTAAAACTTTTAAATTTCTTTTACTAAATGAGCTAGAGTTCAACGACTCCTACCTACATTACCAAAACATTTTTCATCCGCTTTGGTAGAAAGACCTATTCTTTTGTATACGCCTCAGTAGTCTGAAACCCTCCATATCAGATTTGCTGCGACTTTCGTGGGATCCAGGATGAAATCTTACCGTCTCACGCAAGTCGTTTGAAACTTTTACAATTACATATGTACATACGTTGCAGAGTAAGAGAGAGATGTTCGATGTATTATTAATTCCGCAATTACCCAGGGGATCGTTCAACATCGTAACACTTCAACCATCGTAGGAGTGCGGGTTCAAATCCCACTCCCGGGAGAAAAGCTTTTGAAGACATTTACAAGGTATAATAGAAACAGCTGTCGTCTTGTCCGTCCTGATGTCACGTTGTTAAAAATTTTCCCAAATTATTAAATAAAAAGCCTGATTTTTGCTGAGTGAGATATCCAATAACTTTTTTATGCATGTTTTGAAGTTATAGAACATTTTTTGAATTGCACGAATCGTTTCGTTGTTTGTGTCAGAATTTTAATAAAAACTGTATTAATTTGGTTAACTCCGACTCAATCTTCCTAATTTAAAAGCACTTACTTGATGCCTTAAATAATTAAAACAATGATTCTGGCCGCTGGCTTGGAATCACGCACAGCGGCTCTAAATCGCGTCCATTCCGACAGCACTGATAATCAATGCAAATCAATTCAGCGTTGCTAATAATCGCGACTATTCCAATAACATATTTATTAGCTTTATAGCACAATTAACAAAACGACAACAGTCGACTCTTACGTTATTTCGGCAATCTCTATAACGAACAGCCGCTGTTAAAGCGAAAATAAAGTGTTTGAACAAAGGAATAAAACAAGCTTGACATTTGCTTTCGTGTGTTTGACGAATAACGTAACGCAAGACGATAAACGACAACGCAAGCTTCAGAGTACCATTCGTAGGCGATATCGCCAACGCAGGTATCGTTCGTAAAAGCGGACTCGTTCGCGAAACAGAATGCAGGCGGTTTAATTAATGTAAACTCTGTATACTATTGCCTGAACGTTGAGAATTTCCAAGTACGAAAAAATGTTGATGGATTGTAACAGATAATTTTATGGCTAATCAGCATCGCAATTCTGAATTTACGTGAACTACATATATAACTAAATAAATAATAATAGCCTGCTAGATTTTACTTATCTGTAGATTAAAATCTATAAATCTTATAAAATAAAGTCGCTTAATGCCGTTGAACGCCCATAACTGCACAGAGAATCCTCCGATTTTAAAACAGCGTTTCTACATTTAAAAGCTTATCTACTTGAGATGGACATTTTCAATATAATTTGAAGGTATATATTATTGGGGCGTGACAAATTGCCAAAATGTATTAAAAAATCATAACAAATTTGTATACACAGCTATAACTCAAAAACGGATGGATCGATTTTAATATATCTTCTGTTTTGTTAAGGCGCGATAACCTCGAAGAGATCTAAGGCCGAGCTTCTCTTCCAATTTGCGTCGTGCTCCTCTTGATTTTTCCCTACAAATTGGCCGGACGGGACCTACATGTTTTATGCCGAACGGCATCTGCAAGGCAGATGAGTTTTCACTGAGAGCTTTTCATGGCAGAAATACAATCGGAGCGCTTGTCAGACACTGCCGAGGGGCGACCCCGCTTAGAAAAATTTTCTTCTAATTGAAAAATCTTATTTCTAAAATTTTGATGTTGCTTTTTGTCCGGGAGTTGAACCCAGGGCATACGGTATGATAGGCGGAGCACGCTACCATCACACCACGGTGGCCGCCGATATCTTCTTTGCAGAAGAAAAAATATTGATTCCTTTTTAATATGAGCCAAATTGGTTTAAGCAAAAGTAAAATTTTTTCCAAAAAATTCAGTGCGTCTGTTTGTTCGCTGTGAAATGTGCGAGCAAATTTGCTTTGAGTGGAACAACGCAACATACATACACACATGTTGAATTAGAACGAATGGTTATTTAACTTCGGGAGTATATTTATATGTATGAATGTATGTATTTAGTTTTAATTTCATATCAGCTTGACATATGTATATACATTAGACTGGGTCGTTTTATTAACCGATATCGCGCCATCGATTTTTCGATAGGATTTGGGCTCAGGAAAAAAGTTCCACTACGCTTACCCAAAAAAATAATTTTCGAGTCCTGCGAAATTTCATATTTATGACTTTTTTCGACTTTGATGTTTAAGGTTTTTTTTCATGACCTACTAAAAAATTTTCATTTGATTGTAAAATTTTCAAAAAAAATATTTTTTTTTCATAAAACCGTTATCGAGAACGTTTTTAGCGGACATTTTTGGGTCGGACAGGGTATACATATGAAATTTTTTTTGTAGGTCATGAAAGAAATCTTAAAAATCAAAGTCGAAAAAAGTCAAAAAATGTAATTTCGCAAGCTCGAAAATAATTTTTTTGGGTATGCATAGTGGAACTTTCTTTCCTGAGCACAAATCCTATCGAAAAATCGATGGCGCGATATCTGTTAACTTTCGTCCATATAAATCGACCCACCCTAATATACATATTTATACATGTTGTCAAGTTGATGCAACATAAATGGTGAAGAATGCATACATCTCTTGAAAAATACTCTTGAAGAATTTAAGCATCTCTTCAAAATTCTTAAATAAAAATTTTACAGTTAATCTAGCCAACAGTTTCATGAGTTTATCCGTATTTGTTAATTTTTCAAAATCGTCGAAATCGCAAAAAAACGGCATTTTTCAATACCAATATAATTTGAGTTCAGAGGATGAAAAAACACAAGCCCTGGTTTCTGATAGGGTTTCTCACTTTGGTCCTTGAGCAAACTTCATGTAGTGCTATGGACTCATTCAGTCTATGTGAGGTCCTCAATTACCAGCCAGTTCAATCTATCCTAACTTAAGGCGAATTAATGGTGACTTATAACCATAAAGCCATAATCAGATAAAACAGCTGATCGAACCTACTTTATGGAAATCAATGTAATCGATTAATGGTGCCATACCATAACGCTAACTCGATTACATTGATTTCCATAAGGTAGGCTCGATCAGCTGTTTTATCTGGTTATGGCTTTATGGTTATAAGTCACCATTAATTCGCCCTTTAGTGTTATTCAGTCGCAGTTAAGGTAACTTACTCATTGGTCCATAGCATAGCTGCAAATTGTTGCTAAGTCGGTAAGGATGATTGGAAGGTGATGCTGTCACAGTCAGTCAGTCCCGGGCATACCTTCCAAGCTGTCGCTGAAACTTACGGTGATCATTCAGTGGCTGAGTTAAGTCACAGGTACACGAATATTTGTCAACTTTAAAAAATTGTTAAAGAGTAATATAATCTTTGGGAGGGAGAGCTGGAAACTGGAGTGAAAGTGACGTTGAGAGTAAAAGTGGGAGTTTGAGTGTAGATAAAAGTTTAGGTGAGAGTGTGAATGGGAGAGAGCAAGGTGCAGGAAGAAGAATAAGGTGAAAGATTGAGAATGGTGGAAGAAAAAACGGAAGAAAACATGAGAATTGCTCCGCCAGGACCTCGCGTAAACTTCCAAAGTCACCAAAACAGAGTGTATAAATATGAAACTGCGCGCGGCCAATGTTGTTTCCAAATATTCTCGGGGATAATTTAAGGCACGACGGTACAAAGCTTCCTCATAAACAGCTCTTATTATATTATATATTCCGTCACAACTTCATCATTAGATATGCGATGGAATGTTATATCAATCGTCATAATTTTGCACATCCGTAGAAATCATGATAAATAGGTAATATATATATTTGTTGATATTAAAAAATGTCTATATGTATGCAAATATCATTTGCAGTCTAAAATACATACCCAATCACAATGAGTCACACAATTTTAAGTGATTTTTTTTCATCAAACAGAGTTCACCGACGTAAAGAAGTGTCTAAATACAAACAAATTTACAGTAGCATGCAAAAAAATGTACTTAGGTTATATCGAGGCCTAGCAGCAATTTTAGCGTAACCAACAAAAATAAAATTTTACAGGAGAATAGATCTGTTCCTGGTCCCTTTCACGGAAAGAAATTTCACAGGAACACTCTGAAAATTTCCTGAAAATTTGTATAAAATCGGCAAGGTGGTTACGGAGTCCATAAAATGCATACAAACTTACGTCCTTCTTTATATGCACAAACATTCGCATACATGTCCCACTCAAAGCAAGTATGCTGGTACAGTTCACAGCGAACAACCACACGAACTGTGTTTTCAACCAGTTAATTTTGTGTTGCATCCTAAAATTTCATCTCATAATTTTTCATAAAGCGCCTAAGGAAGTATAACTTCAAAATTTGGGTCAATCTTACTTCTTGTGTACTAGCAAAATGTGAAATTTTTCCTTGGAAATATGTCACTTAGAATTATGTCGTGGCACTTTAAATAACTTGTCGTGTGAAATATACTCCTTGGTTGATTACATTAAAATTGCTTGTTGCTGTTGTTTTAGTACACACTTCTTGGGGAATGTTATCGATATTGATGGATGCATATCCGGTACGTTCCGGTAATATGCAAAATTAAGCCACAAGCCCGAACATCTGGGGAACGATTTAATATGAATATATTTAAATTCTAGGTCATAACGCTCCTCCCACCTCCTAAGGAACTTGGAGTCGCCATAGCACAGTATTCGCCACGGTTAGGTGAGGTTGACAATTGGGTTGGAGAAGATATACACTTGCTTTTAGGGCTAGACATATTATAAGACTTTCGCCGCAGTATAACTAAAAAATATTTAAGTTTGCAAAATCCGGACATCCTCCTTACCTTAAGCTATCAACTTGGTTTTTGCTCCTTGTGCGTTTGCAAAACCTTGGTATGAGATTTTTTTCCCGCCACTGTATTCGTGTTTTGCAGTGTGAGTGAACTAGGTATTTGCAAATATGTAATTGAAGTGAAGACACTTATAAATTAGGGCTTTCTAGGAATTTCATGTGATTTTATAATTTGTCATGTTTATAGTACGATCTGATTACCAATCAAAGAAAATAAACTGTCAAAAGTGGAATGCAGACTTGGGGAGAAAATTGACGCCATTTCGGTATTATAGAAATCGAAATAAGACTAAAATAAAACGAATTAAAAAATAATAAACTGGCCGGTCAATAAAGACCTCACGTAGACTGAATGTGTCCATAGTGTTACTAGAATTCGTATGAAGATCAAACGAAATAACCACAATTAGGAGCCAGGACCTATGTTATAGAATAACTCCATCCTCTTGCAAACACTAGAAGTTTTCTAGGACCTAGCTAATTGATGCATCGAGATCTGGCAACTTTGCCGCCCCTAATAGCTGAAGTCTTGAACTGGCAAGTGCAGGACAAGAAGAACGTGCTCAACCGTTTCTTCCTGCAGCTCAAATTAAAATAAACGATCAAAAATATCACATCGGTCCAAAATAACACATACAAATTTGGATCCCCATGGGAGGTGGTTAGGGGCTGTCGCACAGTGGTAGAAATCAAGATTTCTCTTTGCAGAGTTTTTATAATGTGATACCCGAAATCGATAATACTGTCACGGATATTAGCATCACTAAGCTATACCATCACTATGGCGATGCTAAGGCCATGCTAAGCGGTATTTACGTCAATAATCAAATCATGTGTACACATATATAAGGCAGCCGAGAGATGTCACACACAGATGCATCTACTTATACGCCTATGTGTGTGCGAGAGACTGTAAACTACAAACTCACATACATCTGAGAGACGCTGAAAAGTAGAAAATTGTAAACAAGTAGAAACTATATGAGAACTATAAACACTCGAAATAGTTGGTAAGTTCTGGAAATAGAAGAGCCTAGATGTATGCAGCGTAAACTATAAAAGCGGCGCAAGCGAGTAAAAAGGCCCTGCAAAAATCGTGAGTACTCTATATTTCTAAACTCCTCCTAAACGACAGGACAGATTTAGATGAAATTTTGTGTGTGTACAAGGGGGTTTGAGGATGCTTTATTCCGCGAAATAGACCAGCAAAAGTCCTTTCCAAGGTTCCTATTCCTACTTATGGTGCGATTAACTTGATATTCGGGCCACCTCTTTGACAAAGATAATATTTGAAAAACTTTTTATTCTGGAAAGTGGACCAATGGCAGCCCTTTTCTAAATAAAATAGTGTATGGTGCGATTTTCTTGAAATCTGGTACAGGGGTGCTTCCGTTACAGGATAATTATTTGAGAAACATTTCTCTCCGAGAAGTGATTCAGAGACCGAGGTGTTCTAAAAATCCTATATATGGAGAGATTTGTTTTACATTATGTACAGTGGTTTTTCTTTGACAAGCATAATATTTGGTACCTTTTCTTTCGGGAAAGTGGACCAGGATGGTGCGATTTGTTCGAAATTTATTATTCAGGCAGCCTTTCGAATAGGTTAATCTTATATATAAAAGCGTATGCAAAATCTGTTGGTAACTTTATAACTCAAGATAGGATGAACCAAGTTTAAAAATCATAGCTGCGTTAATTTGGTACAGTTTCGTAGATGGTATATAAGTGTTAGACCAATACGTGGGCCTGGGTGATTTTACGAAATTTTATGAGAGTATTAATAAGGGTGTTGTGTAAGAAGAAGAGAGAGGGAAAGGGAGAGTTATACTAAAAGCCATAGGCGAAAGAAGAGAAAAAGGAATTGGAGATGAAGAAAAAGAGAAAGGCGAGAGGAAAAAATAGGGAGGGTGAGGAAGAGGAAAGAAGGTGGGAATAGGAAATTAAGATACAAATGAAGACAGTGGAAGAGAAAGGGATATAGGAAGGGGACGAACCTAGAGATGGAGGTATTGAGGGAGAGGAGGACTGAGGATGAGAATTAAATAGGAATGGAAGAGAGAAAAGTTGCGAAAGTGAAAGGGGGAAGATACAAAGAGAAAGACAGATCAAACAATAAGAGGAGGAGAGAGAGACATGGATATACATTTTTTTTTGCAGAGGCTACCATATGACAAAGTACATAAATCGCAGAGAGGAATATTATCAGACAAGACACCGGTTCAATTATCTTTCTGTGTATATCTTATATGTGAAGATGTATGCGATTTTAATAATTGTACCTACCTTAGTTTCATATAATTTCGTGGTTGTTTATTGAAACAAATATATTGAAATCAGCTGGCATGAGGAAACAGGCTTTCATATTTGGTATAGAGATCCCATATACATAACGAAATTGAGGTGAGAGAGGTAGGGGAAGTGAGAGCGAGAGAGGGAGTGGGACCAGGAGTGGAAGTGGGAGTGTGAGTGGTAGTAAGAGTGGGTGTAGAAGTAGGAATGGGATTGGAAGTGGAAGTAGGAGTGGGAAGAAGATAAATCGAATAAGGGATGTACAAGAATAAGAAGCGGAATGGAAAATTCAGTAGCAGAGAATTGGATAGAGACTGAAGAGAGGAAGCAAGGGTCACTTTAGAAATGTAGGCAAACCAATTTTCGAGCAGAACAAAGTGTGCCGGGAACTCTAGTATCACATGTACATATATATTTTGGCCCCGCTAAGATTTTAATTTATTGGGTCTTCTGATGGATATCTGTGTTGTGGCCTCTGTACAAGATGCCTTTACCGTTTCCAATCGATATCAAAATATATAAATGTGTGTGATATTGTAAATTTTGGTATTATTGATTTTTGGTATTAGAAATTCGGATATGAAGCCTTCGCGGCAATTTGTCCTCACTTATTAGGGCTGACCACATTCAATACGGCGTCTACAGACCACAGCCACAATAAAGCCAAGCTTCACGACAACCGTAGCCAAGGATTGGCTTCTTAATTACTTTGAAAGCGGCAGCCACCAATATAAATTACAGAAAATAGTAACGAAAAATTTAGAAAAAAATATTAATTATGTTTAAAAAATGCCCAAAAGAGTGATTTTAGCTTTAATTATCTGTTATTTACTTCTATTTTAGTTTTTATTGATGAAATAAAAAGGACGCCACTCACTGCCGTTTCGCAAATGTAGAATTAGGTTTAATCTGGCTACAACAGCTGTCGTGATTGATTGTCGTGCTGCTCTGTGCGCCGAAAATAGCGACGCTCATAGAACATGTCTAAAAATAATATGACAGATGTGGCGGCTAGTTAGCCCTATTGTCCTTCAGTCAGACCTAGAGGAGAGTAGTCACCGCGCGTATTGTCAGAGAAATTTTTGACAGATAAATTCTGCTGCTGCTCTTATTTAATTGTGGCTGTTTGGCGAGCAAACTTCTTAACTGGCTTAAGCGCCAAATACACGACACGAACATTTCCGCGAACATTCCCGTTATGTCACGTTTCTGCGACCTTTTCTGTCGTGTATGGTGGTGTTTGCCAGTTCGCGCAAATGTTCGTCAAAAATCAAAATATTTTAATTTTTGGCGAACATTTGCGCGAACTGTTCGTGCGTGTATGGCGAAATAGCTCATAATCGTAGTAATTTCTGAACGAAACAGACGTGCGCGGAAAAGTAAAATGGACAATAAAAAATTTCTGAGTGAATTTATTGAAATGTATAAATCTTTGCCATCATTGTGGCAAGTAAAAAGCAAAGATTATTGTAATAGAATTAAAAAGAATAATGATTATGTGACTTTAATCGAAAAATTAAAAGAAGTAGATCCTGATGCCACAAAGGATACAGTTATAAAAAAATAAGTAGTTTGCGGGCGCAATACCGGCGTGAATCAAAAAAAAAGAGAGATAGTTTGAAGTCTGGTGCTGGTGCTGAGGATGAATATGTTCCTACTCTTTGGTGCTAGGATTTGCTATTCTTTTTGAAAGATCAAGAAGAACCTTTGGCAGGCGTTACCACAATGCAGGAGGTAAGAAAAAAAGTCAAAATTTTATTGTTTCTTTTTTTTGTGAACACAAACATTCATTTTGTTTTTATTCCGTAAATGATTCACTTTCTTATATTTAATATATTGTTCTGCCACGGAACTGCTCCCACTGTATTAAAATAATTACAATATTTTTCTCGAGTAGTTTTTGCTAAATTGGATGCATTCTTTGCACTTGAAGCTTGAAGAGCTGTAAGTCCATGGTCATTATGCCAATCGGCGTATTCTATCGCTCCGGGATCTATTTCTTCAACATCGAATCCACCTTCAAAATACGTCTCCTCATTTTGCCTCCGTAAAAAGTTATGCAAGTAGCAACAGGTTAACACAATTTTCGTGACTTTTTCTGGTGATAAATTAATAGTTTGTAGGAGAATTCTAAATCTTGATGCTAAAATGCCAAAACAGTTTTCAACAATTCTTCTCGCCCGAGAAAGCCTGTAGTTAAAAATTATTTCTTCTTCCTTGAGTGTGTTGTGGCTAAATGGCTTCATGATATTTTCTAAAAGGGGAAAAGCATCGTCAGCTACGAATACAAATGGTAGTTTTTCTTCGCAGTTTGGAAGCGGCTGAGGGTCAGGAATTTTCAATGTTTTATTTTTTAGAAATGAAAAAAATTTGTTTCGCTAAAAAGACCGGCATCAGACGCTCTTCCATTTGTGCCAACATCCACCACCAAAAATTCGTAATTAGTATTAACCACTGCCATTAAAATGATGGAACATTTTTTTTTATAATTATAATAAAAAGATCCAGATCCAGGTGGCTTTGTTATATTGACGTGTTTTCCATCAATTGCGCCTATACAATTTGGGAAGTTCCAGCGTGCATCAAAATTTTTCGCTTCTACCTTCCAATCTTTTTCTGTTTGTGGAAGCTGAAAAGTAATGAAAAACTTATAAATCTTTCTTTTTAGGAATTAACTGTTCGACCAAGCAAAAGAAAAGTTTCTGAAGAAGATACACTTATTAAAATTGCATGCGAGAGACTTGCCAACAGCCGCGAACCCACAGAAGGTGACTCCTGGCTCAATCGTGGGCTTCGCAATATAGTGAAATGGAGGCCTCCCAGAAAACGATTGCGCGAAAAATCATATCAGATGTTTTATTTCAAGGTTGCTTGGGAGCATTGAAATTTAGACACGCGATTCAAATCCAAAATGTTTTTAACCCAAGTCAAATATTAACACCAAATGTCATTCCGCAATACCCAATGCGCACGTCTACGCAACTTAACTACGCGGTGCCCCAACACATGCAGAATTATACAATAAGAGTTCCGACTCTTTAAGTAGCGGCTCGTCCATAAACAGTAGTAGAATGTCACCTCAAGTCACACAAAACGTACGAATCGTTGAAGATACACCATCCATTAATTCGAGCTCGGTAGAAAACTTACAAAATTTCTTTGCATCGTTTGAACGGACGAATAATTTATTTTTATTTTTACTTCAAAAAACCAATAATTTCAGACACACATATGTACATATGAAACTTTTCTTGTTTAGTCGAAAACAAATAATTTAATCAATAAATAATTACCTTAATAAAATCTTTCAATTGACTTATTATGGCATCACAAGTCTCTGTAACTATTTTCCCAATCGTTTGGGGCGCAATTGCTGTGAAAAATTTTAAGTCTTCAAAGCTATTGCCACTAGCTAGAAAGCGCAAAGTTAAAGCAAGGCGGTGATGAGGGGGAATCGCTTCTCTCATTATTGTATCCCATTTCGTTATGAGTGGCAAAATTTTTTGTAAAAGTTGGTCAAATGTTGCCTTGCTCATACGAACGTAATTTTTAAAATCATTTTGTGACGTGAATTCCAGTTCTTTAATAAGCTCACTTTGTCCAAGAACTGCTCGTTTTTTAAACCATTCTTTGCACCAAATTCTTATTTTGCGATCTTCTCTCTTTTTTTACGCTTAATTGCCACAGCGAGCAATATTGCTGCAGCACAATTGTTGTCCGTATTCATGGCTGTCTGAAAGAGAACTAATGTTCGGCCAAAAGTTCGTATGGTGTATGGCCAAAGCTACGAACAAGATTGCGGAATGTTCGCGGAAATGTTCGTGTCGTGTATTTGGCGCTTTAGTCGAGAGCAATTCTTCTTTTATTGTATCAATATCAGGGAAAATAGAAAAAAGAAACCACATAGGTATATATTTTCCCATGTTGTCCTCTTGCATATATCTGCCCCATGGAGGAGTATAGCACTTAGGCAGTTATCGCTTCAGACCACCACAGATATTGCAAATGATTTTGTGATTGATTAAGCAAATATTTACATTTTGAATCATGAACGCACTTGTTAATTTATTTGACAACTATTACTTACATACACATGCAGCCGGCATATGATATCTTCGATTAGAGTCAATTCAAGTGTTATAATTGCAAACTATATCTAATAAATGCATGCAAATTAAAATTTTTTCTAAGAACTAAGGCTTCTGGATAGGCGCTTAAATTCTACAATACCTTTTAGAAGAGGTGCGAAACTGAAGTAATTCGAACGCAGCACTTCAACGCGGAATGTACTGTGGAACCGGAGAGCTCTGTTAGGGACATTGAAAGTCAACTACCCAAGTAGTTCTGAACAGTCAACGGCACCGATATTATGTCAAAAATAAACATTACGTTTTGAACAAAACGCCAACTTCAAGTGGCAATTCATTGATAAGTATGCATCTGGCATTGTAGGATGGCAAAGTGTAGAGGTTGAAGAGCAAATCGTATGAACTTGCGCTGAATTCTTTCAATTCTTAAAGAGTGTGAAGAGTATATCGAATTCCAGATGACTGAAGCATACTCTAGCTTGTTCTTTAACATCCCTTAACAACCTGAAACAGTTCAAAAAATTAATATTTCTCGCTGGGTGCTGCAAAAGACTCTCTCGCTGCCGACAACTTTACGCTCTAGCATTCCCACGTTCTCTGTTTATGTACAACAAACTGCCCTCTGTTTTGACAATGTTAGTGCAGTGCTCTTGCCAATTTGAAAGCAATCTATTAAATCGCTCTATTAACTTGGTGGGTACCGCATAAATATATGAGTCAACAATAGAGCTGTGTCATGAACACAAATAAGATTTGAGAGATAAACAAACCGATACTTGGTTGAACGAAATCCAGATGTGATTGGTGCTGTAGCACGTGATGACAATACATGAACAAATGTTCGCCGAACAAAAGTTCCGCAATCAAATGTTCGGCGGAGAAACACTTGTGATGCTGACATCAACGCGCAACTGCTAGATGCGAACGCTGCCGCGCCTCACACTAACAGGTAACTGAGGAAGAAGCAGGTAAGTCAAAGCAATTAATTGTAACGCGCACGCTACCGACGGCAACGATAGCGTTTAGCACCGAAGCGAATAGGGCATGTAAAAAATTTGTAAAGAGAGAGGTCTTACATACTTGGCGCGCTCTCTAAATGTGTTATCACAAGTAAAGCGCAGCAGTAGCCAAAGAAAAGTGCAAAAGTATTAGTGTTGAAGTGAGCAAAGCGGCACGAGCGCGCTGGTATTGCGACCAGTAGTAGTAAAGCAAGTAAACCAAACATCAAGCAAAAAGTTGATATTTAGTAGTTAACCAAACGTTCGGGCAAAAAGCGCGTATTAGTCAGAACGTTAAAGTACGCCGGCGGTGGCGAAAAGCGAACGTATGAACGCGCATTTAGTGTGTTTTAACTTGTTTTTATAAATTTTTGGTTTTTTAACAATTAAACGCAACCAGCATTCAACAGCAGGCGGAAAAATTAAATAAAAACAACAAGCGGGCTGCTAAACAATTTGAGTTCTAAACGCGGTGATTTATACAAAAAACGAGTTATGAACATTTCCTTTACTTAGTATGTGTGTGTAGGTAAAGTCGATTTGTTATTATATTACAATGTTAATCGTGTAAAAATAGGAGCAAAATATAAACAAGTATTACAAAGCGCGCCAGTGAGGCTAGATTTAATTGCAGAAAATGCTGCGCGCGAATTTTACAAAAAACAAAAAAACAACAAGCGCGCAAGTGGGAACATTTATTCAATGAGATAATAATAATTTAAAATAACAAAAAGCAAGCAATTAAGTACCTTTAACAAGCAGCGCAGCCAATTACACCGTGTGAGCGTAACGCGCTGTAAACGCGTTGTTTACCTGCGATTTGGTGAGCGTTGGCGCTACAACGCGGCATTGACTTATTAGATAGCACAAATTGAGTAGTGGCGCCACAGCACAAAATAATTATAATTATTTCCAATTACAAGTACATAACATACTAGTGGTATAACTGTAAATAAACAAAGCGCATTCCATATAAGAAAAAGAAGAAAAAACGCTATTAAAGCTAAAAGTATTTAAAGCTAACGCGCGCGCGCGTGTTCCCATACAAATTGATTGACTGTTGTTAAACGCATTTGCTAACACCGTATCATTGCTAATTTCAGGTAGTGGTTCCGTTTTTTTTTGTCATATGCTAAATATATAAGCGCATGTGTGTGCGCATGCCTATTTGGCTTTAATTGCAAAAACACTAACAAAAACAAGTTAGGTATGTACGCGCGCGCATTTGTTATTAAAACTTTAGTGAAAGATTTAACACGCGCGCGATCTTCAGCTGACATTTTAATTTTGGGCAATGAAATCAAATGTGAAATTTTAGATTTACGAGTTGTGGCAACTAACTTAAGGAATTTTTCAATAAAAAAACAAGAAAATTAAGATTTAGGAAACATTTTATTATCGACCTTCACAATAGTCTCCTTCTAACTCGACACAATGACCGTAAACGTGTCTGCCATGATTGGAAGCACCCTTGGTAGTCCTCCTTAGTTAATCCGCTTAGCGCCACGGTTTAAGCTCCCTGGACCTGCTGTACACCGCCATCATAAGTTCCCTTGAGGTGCGACTTCTTCTCGAGGAATAGAAAAAATTCACAAGGAGCAATATCGGGTCTATGATGTGGGTGTGGCAACGTTGCGATGCCATTTTTTTTGCCAAAAACTCTTGCCCAATGAACGAGGAATAGAATGGTACATTGTCGTGATGCAAAATCCAGCCATTCTTTGCGGGTTCGGGTCGCATGCAAAAAATACCTGTCAGAAGCCTCTCCAAAATGCCAACCTAAATTTTCCAGTCACAGTCTGGGCAGCGGGAACATATTCAAGATGAACGATGCCGTGGATATAGAAAAAAATAATCAACATTGCCTTCAGATGTGACTTTGATTTCCTCGCTTTCGTTTGCCGCTTTCTACAAATTGGCGGGACGGGACTTACTTGTTTAATGCCGACTCCGAACGGCATCTGCAAGGCAGACGAGCTTTCACTGAGAAGCTTTTCATGGCAGAAATACACTCGGAGTGCTTGCCAAACGCTGCCGAGGGGAGACCTCGCTTAGAAAAGTTTTCTTCTAATTGCAAAAACTTGTTTATAAAATTTTTACGTTACTTTGCCCGGGCGTGAACCCAGGATCGTCGGTGTGGTAGGCGGAGCACGCTGTCCTCACACCACAGCGGCTGCAATCATGCCTTAATCTACAATAAATCGTAAATGGATAATCTACGCGTTTACACGTGCTCAATTCCTGGGAACTAGTTTATTTTCTGTCAAATTTTTACATTTCTCTCTTATATTTTTTGCTTCCGATTAAAGATTACACTCTAGAGATGGTATTTCTTCTACGAAAAAAATGCGCATCTCTAACATTTGTTCATAATTACAGATAATCGAGGGGAAATATTTATACATAATTAACGATTAGGACTTAAGTACGCAAATGAAGATAATCTCGTTATATGTAAACTAGTAGTCTTTGGCTCGGTACAATTTCAACTCTGTTTGTCTGTTAAACTACGCGTAAACATATTCTGCAGTTTTTCAGTCTACTTTTAGTTTAAGCTGAGCTTAAGTGACCAATCTGTTAGGATTAAACTCTAATTAATCTATAGCCATCACCCGGTGAGTTTTCTAACTCCCTATCACGCTAAATTCTCAAGGGAATGAATGTTCTGGATCATTGGGAGACTTGAGAAGCATACTTTTATCTGGATTTATTTATTTATTTACTTGTATGCCTAATATACAGCAGACACTTAAGAATATAGTACAACTAATGTAAATTAAGTATTACTTAAAAAATAGGTTTTGGGATTTTGGGATCTTTGCGACCTTTGCATTTGAGTATGAGTGCCATTAGAGCTAATGTTGTTAACTAGCATACTTCTAAAACCCCAAGACTTGTGAGAGTGGGGTAACTTGAAAATCATGGGGTTCTCAGCAAAAGATATTTCCCGACTTGTACTTAATTGTAGTTCTTTAATTGGACTCAATGTAATTTTCCAAAACTAAAGTGTTCTCACGAAAATAATGTAAAATATATATAATTTATTTTCAATTCATAACGCTTCATTACTGCCACCAACCAGGTGTTTATTTCTCACAATAAGCAGCAGCTGGCTTTGGTGGTCTCAACTTTTTTTTTAACTCAAGCTCAACTCGGAGGATATCAACAGGAGAAATATGCTGAATATTCATTTGAAACTATCCATTTCTCAAAATCTCTTTAAGGTTAGACCATAATTTGAGAATGACGTTGGAGATCAACTCGAGAGCTATACATTTTACAATATCTTTCATAGTTTGGATAGTGACTAAAGCATTATGTCGGATATCAATTTGAGAACTATCAGGTTTAAAAATAATTTAGCAATGATGTCTAAAATAAACTTTAGAACTAGTTATACATTTCTCAAAGGCTGGAGAAATATTTTTTCCATGTTTGTTGGGTTAACAAAACTCAGCTGTTACCGTATCCGCAAATTATCTTGATAGTAAAAAACCAATGTTGCCGTACAAAAAAGCCTACCCCAAAGCCGGCCTTAAACTGTGACTGAAAAAGTGCTCTGTAGTTAAACTGGATCTTAAGTTTGACTGGAGTTTATGCAAACTTAGTTTAAACTTAGCTTAACCATTTGCTGAAAAACCAGGCGTTAGGGTATACTCAAATATCCAAGTTTCATCTCCAGTGACTACTTCCGAGGGCTTTTTGTCAGATTTCACTAAAAATTTAATCACAACACGCTGCTTGTAAAAAATACACATGAGACAAAAACCAAGCGTGCTATTCTACTTCAGTTTTGAGGTGGGCGGAAGGGGAGACCCCGCTCTTAGACAGATGACGACGAATGTAATGGCCGAACCAAAATGAAGCTTTTCATATAGATGCGTTCAACGCAATCTTATGCATTCCAGTAATATTGCCAAAATCAACCAAGATGTTGCATTTGTAAATATGAAGGAACTTCAGACCTGGCAATTGACGTTTATTTCGCCTTGCCCTATACGCATACAAAATTTCGCAAAGCACTGTTATAAACATTTTCACTACATGCAATACATGCTAACATATTTTGTGTTCTATTCATTCGCTAAATTGCAGTTTTTAACTGTGAAAAATTTTAGAAAAGTATTAACAAGTGACAAAAATAATTTCACTTGGAAAGTGTTAAAGCACCCTTAATCAATCAAAATGTGAAATTCTTCTTCTTATGCCTGGCTTGAAACAAAAGTTGGAAGATGGATACTTTTTCATGTCCGATGGAGGTAGTGTCACTCGATATGTCGTTCTCCGTAAAAATACTTTCAATCTACTAAAGGCCCGCGGCACAATGACATTTTTCATATAGATGCGTTTAGCACAAGCTTTTATGCATTCCAATAACATTGCCACAATCAACCAAGATGTTGCGTTTGTAAATATGAAGGAACTTATGTGACGGGGCTTTAAAAGTGTTGCCAGCTTTTAAATTATAGCTAAATTCCCGGAACTTAATTGCCAAAACTCGTAAACAGGTAAATAAATATTGATATGTGCGTGTATATATGCATACGCCATAGCTGGCGAAGATGTTGAAAGCCTTAAAAAGTGCGGAAAATCAACTTAGCAGTAATATAAAACAATACTAAAAATATTACAAAAAATAAAAACATACGATATTTTTAATTCACATCATTCTAACGCGCAACATTTATGTAAAATTCTACTTATTTGTATGTATGTACCTACTTATTGTCTATCATTCTAAGTGAATTCCAACATCCATCCACCGCACTAAATTGTTATCGTTGTTGCTATCGTAGCTATTGTTGCCAGCCAGCGAGCCAACAGCCAATCAACCAACTACCGAGAGTGCAGCAACAATCTGTGACCACAGAACAATCATTTAAGCCGATTCCATGTTAGTTCTTCATTCATTCACAAATCAACCGCCGAACGCTATTGTTGTGTCTCGGTTGCTCACTTGCATGTAAAATTTTGCATGTAAAATTTTGAAAAGCGCAACCATTTTAATACTCATTCATGAAACGCGCGCGCTTATTCGTACGTCGTCACTCGTAGTGAATGCTGATTGCTAAAAGTGATTGTGTTAAAGATAAGAAATAAATAAGTTTTAAAAAAAAATTTGTATTACACGTGAAAACAACAAATCACAGAAAAAAATAAATAAAATAAGTGTTTTTTAATGAAATTGTAATTGAAATTGCGCAAAAGAAAAATAACAAAAAATTTAAATAAAAAAGTGCGCGTTTGCTATAGCGCAAAATATTTTATTATACATACATATGTACGTAGATGTATATCTATAAAACATTATAAGCCCATCGTGATTTTCCTGTGTCTACATTAAATGCGCGCTGCAATTAACATTTATAAAATTGTTGAAATTTGCATAACCGAGCAATAATGGCATTTTAATCGTCAATAAAATTGAAAAATGCGCGAATAAATGACGAGCAGATTTGTTAAAATGTAAGTAAATGATTTACTGTTTATACAAATTATTTAAGTGCAGATTTTATGTAATTGAAGAATACATTAAGTAAATAATAAAAAATCCAAGTCAGTTTAAATTAACAAAATTCAAGTGAAAATAATTTAACAAAATATAAAAATAACTAAAATTGCATAAAAAGCAAATGAAAAAAGAAAAACAATTCAAATTAAATAAATTGTTCAAATATCTAATATGGTGAAAGAGAAGTTAGTAGTAGTTAAAAATTATTTCTTCTTCCTTGAGTGTGTTGTGGCTAAATGGCTTCATGATATTTTCTAAAAGGGGAAAAGCATCGTCAGCTACGAATACAAATGGTAGTTTTTTCTTCGCAGTTTGGAAGCGGCTGAGGGTCAGGAATTTTCAATGTTTTATTTTTTAGAAATGAAAAAAATTTTGTTTCGCTAAAAAGACCGGCATCAGACGCTCTTCCATTTGTGCCAACATCCACCACCAAAAATTCGTAATTAGTATTAACCACTGCCATTAAAATGATGGAACATTTTTTTTATAATTATAATAAAAAGATCCAGATCCAGGTGGCTTTGTCATATTGACGTGTTTTCCATCAATTGCGCCTATACAATTTGGGAAGTTCCAGCGTGCATCAAAATTTTTCGCTTCTACCTTCCAATCTTTTTCTGTTTGTGGAAGCTGAAAAGTAATGAAAAACTTATAAATCTTTCTTTTTAGGAATTAACTGTTCGACCAAGCAAAAGAAAAGTTTCTGAAGAAGATACACTTATTAAAATTGCATGCGAGAGACTTGCCAACAGCCGCGAACCCACAGCAATATAGTGAAATGGAGGCCTCCCAGAAAAACAATTGCGCGAAAAATCATATCATAATTACCTTAATAAAATCTTTCAATTGACTTATTATGGCATCACAAGTCTCTGTAACTATTTCCCAATCGTTTGGGGCGCAATTGCTGTGAAAAATTTTAAGTCTTCAAAGCTATTGCCACTAGCTAGAAAGCGCAAAGTTAAAGCAAGGCGGTGATGAGGGGGAATCGCTTCTCTCATTATTGTATCCCATTTCGTTATGAGTGGCAAAATTTTTTGTAAAAGTTGGTCAAATGTTGCCTTGCTCATACGAACGTAATTTTTTAACATCATTTTGTGACGTGAATTCCAGTTCTTTAATAAGCTCACTTTGTCCAACAACTGCTCGTTTTTTAAACCATTCTTTGCACCAATTCTTATTTTGCGATCTTCTCTCTTTTTTTACGCTTAATTGCCACAGCGAGCAATATTGCTGCAGCACAATTGTTGTCCGTATTCATGGCTGTCTGAAAGAGAACTAATGTTCGGCCAAAAGTTCGTATGGTGTATGGCCAAAGCTACGAACAAGATTGCGGAATGTTCGCGGAAATGTTCGTGTCGTGTATTTGGCGCTTTAGTCGAGAGCAATTCTTCTTTTATTGTATCAATATCAGGGAAAATAGAAAAAGAAACCACATAGGTATATATTTTCCCATGTTGTCCTCTTGCATATATCTGCCCCATGGAGGAGTATAGCACTTAGGCAGTTATCGCTTCAGACCACCACAGATATTGCAAATGATTTTGTGATTGATTAAGCAAATATTTACATTTTGAATCATGAACGCACTTGTTAATTTATTTGACAACTATTACTTACATACACATGCAGCCGGCATATGATATCTTCGATTAGAGTCAATTCAAGTGTTATAATTGCAAACTATATCTAATAAATGCAAATGCAAATTAAACAATATTTAAATTTTTTCTAAGAACTAAGGCTTCTGGATAGGCGCTTAAATTCTACAATACCTTTTAGAAGAGGTGCGAAACTGAAGTAATTCGAACGCAGCACTTCAACGCGGAATGTACTGTGGAACCGGAGAGCTCTGTTAGGGACATTGAAAGTCAACTACCCAAGTAGTTCTGAACAGTCAACGGCACCGATATTATGTCAAAAATAAACATTACGTTTTGAACAAAATGCCAACTTCAAGTGGCAATTCATTGATAAGTATGCATCTGGCATTGTAGGATGGCAAAGTGTAGAGGTTGAAGAGCAAATCGTATGAACTTGCGCTGAATTCTTTCAATTCTTAAAGAGTGTGAAGAGTATATCGAATTCCAGATGACTGAAGCATACTCTAGCTTGTTCTTTAACATCCCTTAACAACCTGAAACAGTTCAAAAAATTAATATTTCTCGCTGGGTGCTGCAAAAGACTCTCTCGCTGCCGACAACTTTACGCTCTAGCATTCCCACGTTCTCTGTTTATGTACAACAAACTGCCCTCTGTTTTGACAATGTTAGTGCAGTGCTCTTGCCACTTTGAAAGCAATCTATTAAATCGCTCTATTAACTTGGTGGGTACCGCATAAATATATGAGTCAACAATAGAGCTGTGTCATGAACACAAATAAGATTTGAGAGATAAACAAACCGATACTTGGTTGAACGAAATCCAGATGTGATTGGTGCTGTAGCACGTGATGACAATACATGAACAAATGTTCGCCGAACAAAAGTTCCGCAATCAAATGTTCGGCGGAGAAACACTTGTGATGCTGACATCAACGCGCAACTGCTAGATGCGAACGCTGCCGCGCCTCACACTAACAGGTAACTGAGGAAGAAGCAGGTAAGTCAAAGCAATTAATTGTAACGCGCACGCTACCGACGGCAACGATAGCGTTTAGCACCGAAGCGAATAGGGCATGTAAAAAATTTGTAAAGAGAGAGGTCTTACATACTTGGCGCGCTCTCTAAATGTGTTATCACAAGTAAAGCGCACCAGTAGCCAAAGAAAAGTGCAAAAGTATTAGTGTTGAAGTGAGCAAAGCGGCACGAGCGCGCTGGTATTGCGACCAGTAGTAGTAAAGCAAGTAAACCAAACATCAAGCAAAAAGTTGATATTTAGTAGTTAACCAAACGTTCGGGCAAAAATGCGTATTAGTCAGAACGTTAAAGTACGCCGGCGGTGGCGAAAAGCGAACGTATGAACGCGCATTTAGTGTGTTTTAACTTGTTTTTATAAATTTTTGGTTTTTTAACAATTAAACGCAACCAGCATTCAACAGCAGGCGGAAAAATTAAATAAAAACAACAAGCGGGCTGCTAAACAATTTGAGTTCTAAACGCGGTGATTTATACAAAAAACGAGTTATGAACATTTCCTTTACTTAGTATGTGTGTGTAGGTAAAGTCGATTTGTTATTATATTACAATGTTAATCGTGTAAAAATAGGAGCAAAATATAAAAATGTATTACAAAGCGCGCCAGTGAGGCTAGATTTAATTGCAGAAAATGCTGCGCGCGAATTTTACAAAAAACAAAAAAACAACAAGCGCGCAAGTGGGAACATTTATTCAATGAGATAATAATAATTTAAAATAACAAAAAGCAAGCAATTAAGTACCTTTAACAAGCAGCGCAGCCAATTACACCGTGTGAGCGTAACGCGCTGTAAACGCGTTGTTTACCTGCGATTTGGTGAGCGTTGGCGCTACAACGCGGCATTGACTTATTAGATAGCACAAATTGAGTAGTGGCGCCACAGCACAAAATAATTATAATTATTTCCAATTACAAGTACATAACATACTAGTGGTATAACTGTAAATAAACAAAGCGCATTCCATATAAGAAAAAGAAGAAAAACGCTATTAAAGCTAAAAAGTATTTAAAGCTAACGCGCGCGCGCGTGTTCCCATACAAATTGATTGACTGTTGTTAAACGCATTTGCTAACACCGTATCATTGCTAATTTCAGGTAGTGGTTCCGTGTCATATGCTAAATATATAAGCGCATGTGTGTGCGCATGCCTATTTGGCTTTAATTGCAAAAACACTAACAAAAACAAGTTAGGTATGTACGCGCGCGCATTTGTTATTAAAACTTTAGTGAAAGATTTAACACGCGCGCGATCTTCAGCTGACATTTTAATTTTGGGCAATGAAATCAAATGTGAAATTTTAGATTTACGAGTTGTGGCAACTAACTTAAGGGAATTTTTCAATAAAAAAAACAAGAAAATTAAGATTTAGGAAACATTTTATTATCGACCTTCACAATAGTCTCCTTCTAACTCGACACAATGACCGTAAACGTGTCTGCCATGATTGGAAGCACCCTTGGTAGTCCTCCTTAGTTAATCCGCTTAGCGCCACGGTTTAAGCTCCCTGGACCTGCTGTACACCGCCATCATAAGTTCCCTTGAGGTGCCACTTCTTCTCGAGGAATAGAAAAAATTCACAAGGAGCAATATCGGGTCTATGATGTGGGTGTGGCAACGTTGCGATGCCATTTTTTTTGCCAAAAACTCTTGCCCAATGAACGAGGAATAGAATGGTGCATTGTCGTGATGCAAAATCCAGCCATTCTTTGCGGGTTCGGGTCGCATGCAAAAAATACCTGTCAGAAGCCTCTCCAAAATGCCAACCTAAATTTTCCAGTCACAGTCTGGGCAGCGGGAACATATTCAAGATGAACGATGCCGTGGATATAGAAAAAAATAATCAACATTGCCTTCAGATGTGACTTTGATTTCCTCGCTTTCGTTTGCCGCTTTCTACAAATTGGCGGGACGGGACTTACTTGTTTAATGCCGACTCCGAACGGCATCTGCAAGGCAGACGAGCTTTCACTGAGAAGCTTTTCATGGCAGAAATACACTCATAGTGCTTGCCAAACGCTGCCGAGGGGAGACCTCGCTTAGAAAAGTTTTCTTCTAATTGCAAAAACTTGTTTATAAAATTTTTACGTTACTTTGCCCGGGCGTGAACCCAGGATCGTTGGTGTGGTAGGCGGAGCACGCTGTCCTCACACCACAGCGGCTGCAATCATGCCTTAATCTACAATAAATCGTAAATGGATAATCTACGCGTTTACACGTGCTCAATTCCTGGGAACTAGTTTATTTTCTGTCAAATTTTTACATTTCTCTCTTATATTTTTTGCTTCCGATTAAAGATTACACTCTAGAGATGGTATTTCTTCTACGAAAAAAATGCGCATCTCTAACATTTGTTCATAATTACAGATAATCGAGGGGAAATATTTATACATAATTAACGATTAGGACTTAAGTACGCAAATGAAGATAATCTCGTTATATGTAAACTATGTAGGTCTTTGGCTCGGTACAATTTCAACTCTGTTTGTCTGTTAAACTACGCGTAAACATATTCTGCAGTTTTTCAGTCTACTTTTAGTTTAAGCTGAGCTTAAGTGACCAATCTGTTAGGATTAAACTCTAATTAATCTATAGCCATCACCCGGTGAGTTTTTCTAACTCCCTATCACGCTAAATTCTCAAGGGAATGAATGTTCTGGATCATTGGGAGACTTGAGAAGCATACTTTTATCTGGATTTATTTATTTATTTACTTGTATGCCTAATATACAGCAGACACTTAAGAATATAGTACAACTAATGTAAATTAAGTATTACTTAAAAAATAGGTTTTGGGATTTTGGGATCTTTGCGACCTTTGCATTTGAGTATGAGTGCCATTAGAGCTAATGTTGTTAACTAGCATACTTCTAAAACCCCAAGACTTGTGAGAGTGGGGTAACTTGAAAATCATGGGGTTCTCAGCAAAAGATATTTCCCGACTTGTACTTAATTGTAGTTCTTTAATTGGACTCAATGTAATTTTCCAAAACTAAAGTGTTCTCACGAAAATAATGTAAAATATATATAATTTATTTTCAATTCATAACGCTTCATTACTGCCACCAACCAGGTGTTTATTTCTCACAATAAGCAGCAGCTGGCTTTGGTGGTCTCAACTTTTTTTTTAACTCAAGCTCAACTCGGAGGATATCAACAGGAGAAATATGCTGAATATTCATTTGAAACTATCCATTTCTCAAAATCTCTTTAAGGTTAGACCATAATTTGAGAATGACGTTGGAGATCAACTCGAGAGCTATACATTTTACAATATCTTTCATAGTTTGGATAGTGACTAAAGCATTATGTCGGATATCAATTTGAGAACTATCAGGTTTAAAAATAATTAGCAATGATGTCTAAAATAAACTTTAGAACTAGTTATACATTTCTCAAAGGCTGGAGAAATATTTTTTCCATGTTTGTTGGGTTAACAAAACTCAGCTGTTACCGTATCCGCAAATTATCTGATAGTAAAAAACCAATGTT
>JARSSU010009719.1:0-23839 GCA_029619165.1 Eurosta solidaginis | reverse complement strand
TATATGCCGCTATGTCTGAATTTGGTTTCCCCGCAAAACTATACGGCTGTGCAAAATGACGTTGAGCCACCATCAGCTCAGTCAGAATTGGGAAGGACCTCTCCGAGCCGTTCGAAACTAAACGAGGTTTCAAACTGGGTGACCCCCTATCGTGCGATTTCTTTAATTTGATGCTGGAGAAAATTATACTAGCTGCAGAACTTAACGCACTGGAACAATATTTCTACAAAAGCGTGCAATTACTGGCATATGCTGATGACATTGATATCATCGCCCTAAACACCCGCGCTGTTAGTTCTGCTTACTACAAACTGGAAAAAGAAGCGGTAAAGATGGGTTTGATGGTGAATGAAGACAAAACGAAGTACCTGCTGTCATCGAGCAAAGAGTCAGCGCATACGCACCTTGGCAACCACGCTACTGTTGGCAGCCATAATTTCGAAATAGTAAAAGACTTCGTTTATTTGGGAACCAGCATCAACACTAACAACAACATCTGCACTGAAATCCAGCGAAGAATCAATCTTGCCAATAAATGTTACTTTGGACTAGGTAGGGCAGGCCTAGAAAGTGTTCCTATCGGAAACCGTCTATGGAAACAGAGGTAGAGGGCGGCCCCACTCCGTTGGAAGGACCAGGTGGAAAACGATTTAAACTCCCTTGTGTGACCAATTGGCGTCGGTTGGCGGAGCGAAGGAGCGACTGGCGCGCATTCAGAATTCACATTTAGCGAGCCGTTGACCTTTCGAAAAGTATTAACTCATTTCTGTTTCACAAGTTTTTTCAAATTTTGCCTTCAAGCAACTTCAGACAGCATAAAAAGGGAACTAGTTAAATGCCGCTATGTTTGCATATAATTTCTCTGCAAAACAAAAAAAAACTTTTTCATGTGAGCTCAGTAATAGTTTAAAGCAACTGTAGGATTAGCAACATCATCTCTAGGCATGTCGAAAGATTTCAAAAATAACTAAATAATGCAAGAACATGAAATTGCTGATTTGCGCTGATCTTTTTCAATTGACAGTCCTGAGTTCATACGTTTCATCTTCTTCATCAGCACCGTTAAGCCGGAAAAGCGATTTGGTCGTGTCTTTGCAAGGGATCTAAGGGTTCTGTAGTTTTCTCCACCTGCCTCTCCCAGCTCAGTTGGAATCTCCCTTTTCAACTGCTGTGCCTTGTTAGCAATGGATAAAAAGCAATATGCATCTAACGACGAAGGTGGACAAGACAAACTACGGTCCTGCAGTTATCCTTAAATCGTACCATATTTCAATATCAAATTCTAATACGATTAAGTAGGTTAATCGAAATTAAGTACATATATACTTCTCTTCAAACTGCAATAATTTTCCTAAGTGATTTCATATATTCTGAGTTGAACTTTCACGAGCTTTTCTAGCGATGCTGATGTTTATATAAGTAAATTGCCAACTGTCAGCAGCACGACTAACCAACGCCGCAGCTTTTAACAAAAATGCAAATACGAGGAAAGTGCAATTAAATTTTTACAATGGTGAACGTCTGTGGTGAGCTGTTATCAGGAAATGCCTTAGCACTTATGAACACGAGGGTGGGTTGAGAACAAACATTTTTTAGCACGATTTAGGCTGGTCGATTCCTATATTGACATGGAATATGTAAAGTAAGTAACTCCTGTCAGTTTCTAGTTCACTAAAAATGTGTGTAATAAGAGAAAGTTAGCAAGGGACATGTGCTACTGACTTAGTTGTTCATTTGTAAAAGCAATTTTTCATAAATTTGATTATAAGCATTGAAAATTCTTCATAAAATACTGCTTAGCTCAGTAACACATTTTTATGTGTAGATATCTTTGCTAACTATATGGAAAATCCAGAATAACTGTAAGCGCAGCGCATTCTTAGTTTGTATACTGTATAAAAGTACTGGAGAATGTGTAAGCGTAGGCGTAGTGTGTGTGTACATTGTATAGAGGACCTGGAGGACAGTAGTCGTTAAAACTGTAACGTAGTCTGGAAGGAAGTGCGTGATAGAGTTGATAAGAGAGAAATCACACAGGAACTTAAGGCACATACGTAATCTCCATATGAATCAAGTCTCTGAGCATATACACACTTTTTAGGCATGTAGGTGCATTGAGGTACTGTTTAAGTTGAAATGGGTTTCTTTTTTTGGTTGTAACCTTTGTACATTATTTGCATTAGATTTATGTGAAATATTAAAGTCCAAACAAAGAAAAAATGAAATAAAATAAATAATTAAAATAAATAAAATAAATTAAATGAAATAAAAAAGTAAATAATAAAGGAATTAATTTATTTATAATTTGGGATAAAAACTGCTACTAAAAGTAATAAACAAAATAAAAAATAAAAAAATTAAATAAATAAAATAAATAAAATAAAATAAATAAAACAAAATAAAATAAATAAAGAATAAAAAGTAAAATAATAAAATAATTAATTAATAATTTGGGATAAAACGCTACTAAAGTAATAAAAAAATAAAAATAAAAAATAAAATATAAAAAATAAATAAATAAAAATAAAATCAAATAAAAACAATAAAATAAAATAAAAGAAAATCAAATAAATTAAATAAAATTAAGCTATCAAAATGTTATCAATTTGTTATCTGATTGTTACCAATTTATATATTGGAGTGTTATCGAAAAGCTATCGATTTTTTATCAAAAAGCTATCGATTTCTTACGGAAGAATTGTCGAAATGTCATCAAAATATATTATTTTCGGGAGCTTAAATATATTTATCGGAGTGTAACCAATTTGTTATCGACGTATTTTCGCGAAAAGTTTCGATTTTTTTCAGAAATGTGTCGATTTGTTACCAATTTCTTATCAGAGTATTACCAATTTGTTGTCTGCATTTTATTGATTTGTTAACGACAACTTATTATGAAATAAATACCCATAAAACTTCAATATGAAATCGATGGTACATTTGTAACCCTCGATAACAAGCCGATTACAAACCATTAAGAAGACAATGACAAGCTGATAACAAATCGGAAACTCAGCGACAATAATTCGCTATCGATAGATTATTTAGCAGATAATAGAACAATTACTTGTCGGTTTTGTTGTAGTTGCCTATAAGAAGCCAACGAAGATCTTCTAAAAAAGTCCGACACTCTTTGTTTCTGGTTAAATTGCCTCCGTTTCGGTTTTGCTTCAACTTCTGGCCGATATCTAGCTAACATGAAGACAAAAGTTTCCTAGACGTACACCCATTGGTTTACACATCGAACTTCACGAGCACTTGGTACTCACGCCTTTTTGAAAGAAGGCAAGTGTCCACATACATATATATTGAAGCATGCCCACCTTCTATCCATATTTATATACCTTAGCCTTGCTTCGCTTAAAGGCAAACAAATGTCTTGGTCTTCTTTTTTATTGAACTTAGCATTACCCTTTAAGCAAACATTTTTATTATGCCTAGTGCCAATCTATATTTTGAATAAGCTTGCAAATATTAAACCCACTTTGATACATATGCTCCATTTTAAAGAACCACAAAAAAGGAAAAGAAAAATAATTACATATAAAAAGTCGGAAATAGGTTTAGCTAAAGTGCACAATATTCACAGTCACATACGAACACAACAAAGATATTGAAAAACCTAATTTTAAACACTGAAAATGGTCAAAAGCCATGTCTATATGTACATATGTAGAAATAAGACATGTGGTATAAATTCAATTTCCACTGGATTATGCGCCAGTGAAAAGGCTGACAGTGCGATTGGAAGAAGAGCTTTTTGGTGACTAGTTAGCGGAATTCTTAAGCCGAATGCAGCAATGGGAATTGAATGTAAGCTACAAAAATTAAAAACCCAAAGAGTAATCGTAAAAGAGAAGTGAATTTATTTGCGAGTAAATATGTAAAGCCATAGTGGACAAAAAGACTTAAGCCTGAAAATTTAAATATTTTTTTATTTGGGTTTGTAGATTAATTCGGTTTTGTTTATTTGTTGTTTGCACAGCTTCTTTCAATTAATTTGTGGCTTTCTTAATAATTTTAAGTTTACAAACAAATGAATTCGAATTCTACCCGCCTTTAACCAAGACTAATGAATTTTGTACTTATTTATGCAGTTGGATTGTGTAGTGCAGTCGCTTGCAGCAGTATGTCAATGATACATTTTTGAAGTTTTGCTTATTTGCTAGTATACGTCGGTATAACCATGGATTGACCTCAGCTATGTACATCATTGTGGGTAACTGAGTTTAAAATATTAAGAAGTTAATTTTTGTTTTTCATTTGGGCCAATTTATGAATTTGTAATTTTGTTGGGTTTTGGAGCTTTAATATATTGAAAAATAACATTAATATATGAAAAATTATCTAAAACATAATAGAGAAGCGTTAAGAAGAAGAAAAAAACTTAAGAACCTTATAAAAGAGCAACGAATTAAATTTGGACTTACGTTTAATGAAGAGTGGTTCGTTAATGAAACGGATATTACGGTGCCAGAATAGTATTGCTGGTTACTGTCGCTGTGTAGAAAACGTTCCTTGCCCGTATCTAGGAAACATTCTCCACTATTCATATAATTGCCGACCTGGAACAAGGTATACAAGAAATCGAGGATGAGAGAGAGAAGAATATCACACGCAGCCAGGTCGCGGTAAAAATAAATAACTACCGGAACAAACTAAAAACCAACGAAAAAGAAAAGTTCATTATGAGAGCTTATGAAAATACTAAGACCTTTATTAATCGCATAAAGACCGAGTGATAATTACATATGCCGACAAAGGAAATAAGACGGTTATGATGTAGAAGAGTGACTATGAGACCAAAATGAGGGGGTTTGCTTAGCGACAAAACTGTCTATAAACAAATGAGGAACGATCCGACACAACAGCTTATTGGGAAGAATAATAGTGTTGTAAACTATCTGTTAAAGCAAGGAAAAATTGAAAACAGACAGAAATACCAATTACTTTGTTCAGCAGCTAACGCACCCAGACTTTACGGCTTACCAAAGATCAACAAACCAAATACTCCTCTGAGGCCTATTTCATCTTCAACTAATGTACCTTGCTATAAGTTATCCAAATTTATTGGAAACATATTAAAGCATATAATATCGGAAGACTATAATATAAAAAATTCATTTAAATTAAAGGAAACGCTTAAAACCTATACTTTGGAAGAAGACGAAATATTGGTATCTTTTGATATTATCTCGCCATTTACTAATATTCCAATTAACTTAGCGATACAAACCATATTGAAAAAATGGAAAGAATTTGAACCGCATACCAAGATCGCGAAAAAACAATTCAAATTAATTCTTGAATTCTGTTTAAGATAAAATAATTACCTAAAATACGATGATAAAATTTACCAACAGGTTTACGGCATGCCAATGGGCAGCCCGTTGTCGCCCACAATAGCGGACATTGTATTGGATAAAATTGTTGACGACAGCATAGCTGAATTAAAAACAAATGGCATATTTAAAAAATACATAGCGAAATATGTAGACGATATATTTGCTATAGTGAAAACAAAGGACGTGGAAGACATACTTAAAGTAGTAAATGCGCAACATACAAAAATTCAATTTACGGTAGAAAAAGAAAGCAAAAACAAATAGCCTTCCTAGATTTGGAAATACATAAAGGCCGCTACCTGTCATTTAATTGGTATGCCAAAGAAGTGGCATCTGGCAGAATAATAAATTACCATTCGAACCACCCTTGGTATCAAAAAAATAACACCGCTACTAGTCTCATCAAGAAGATATTTTTGCTAAGTGACGAAATTTTTGAAGAAACTAATAAAACGAAAAGTAATCAATAGATTAATTAATACAACGATACTTAAATTGCAGTCTAATGGACCTAAACAACGTCGAGACAGCACGGAGAAAAGATACATCGGTATAAGATATATTCCAGGCTTAACCAACAACCAGGCGCTCAGCAAAGTGATAACAAATGAAAAAGTGTTTGCAAAAACAAAGGACACAATAGCCAAAGAACAACAAATTAACGTGGTGTACGAAATAAAGTGCAATGGAAATAAAAACGAAATTGCAACCAACGCTATATAGGAACAACAAAGCGCGCATTGGGGATACGACTTAGCGAACATATGGCAGACGCGAAAAATAATAAGACAACAACAGCGCTAGCACACCATACAACCAACAAAAAACACGAAGCAGATTTTTCAAACACCACAATATTAGACATCGAGAATAGAGGAAATGCGAGAATGACACTTGAAAGCCTACGAATACAACAACAACTACATAACGTTATGAATTTCAAGGCAGACTTCGACAAAATAAGCTGCGCTTATACAGCAGTATTACAGTATAGCTTAAAAGCGAAACAAGGAAAACGTAGATTAGGTATCTAAAATTGCCTGTGATTTTTCCCACCAAAAAATTGTGAACCATTTTGATTGAGATGAAATTATTTATAAAAAAATTATTTATCTAAATGTGAGTTGATGTGTCATTGTGCAATTGTTTATTGTTATTTATTTATTATAATCTTTAAAATAATAAAACAGATCTCCCTGAGGAAGGCGCGGTAGCGTCGAAACGCGTAGGAGGATAAAGGAAATGGTAAAAAATTCTGCCTTAGATATTATGTTATTTATCGGCCAAAAAGCTCCAAAACCCCAACAAAATTAAGAAGTTAAGCCATAGCTGTCTTAGGCTGCGTGCCGTTATCTTTATATCGGTAAAAAATTTTAAGTTGGGTTGAACTGGCCGGCCCGTGAAGATCTCACATAGACTGAATGAGTCCAAAGTGTTACCAGAAGTTTGTTTAACTTCCAAATTGAAAAGCCCTATCAAAAGCTAGGACCTATTTTATAACTCCATCCTCTTGGCATATACAGAAACTTTCTAGGAACTATGGCGCTTACTGCTTCTAGACCTGATAGTTGTATCACTCATAATAGCTGAAAACTTAGCTTGGTTAATGCATGGCACTAGCACAGGCATGCTCTATCTTTTTCTCCTCTAAAGCGAAACTCCTACATCTTCTATCGCTAAGTAGGCCTCATTTGAAAGCATGTGATGTTAGAAAGCAGTGTTCAGTCAGAGTACTCGTTATGAGTGTACGGTCCTCTTTTTTTAATAATTAGCGTAACTTTGTTAACCTAAGGTTGTAGACCTACACATGATTTTCGATGCTTTGCAGTCCCGCTCTTGGGTCCACGCCATTTCGCTTGGTCGATCATGTGAAACTTTCGCCTTCTTTTAATGTCGCCCAAGGATTGCTTGCAATCTAAAACACTTTAAGATGCTGTGCTATGCGAGATTATTGCCCTTATTGTTGCTTCGCTGTCAATATGAAAGCTAACGTGGCTCCCGTTTAAGCTATTTTCTTACAGTGTTTCCATTGCCTTGGTTACAGCTACTGCTTCCACCTGAAAAACGCTTGTATGATCTGTTTTTTGTTTTCCAGGTCAGCACAAAATATCGCAGACTCTGCTTGGTCCATTAATTTGGAACTATCGATGTACACGTGTAATACCCCGTCCGCTTTTTGGGCACCTTGACACCAGCCATGTTGTTGTGCTTCTAATGGTGCCAGCCATCTACCTCTTTTGTGGCTCTAGCAGCTGTTTGGATGTATTGGTACGGAATGAAATAGTCTGTTCGTCCAATATTTTTATTACGCTATACTAATATGGACATTTGGCCTGCGATCAATCTGCCCAGATGCTATTAGACCCGTTTACTTATTAATTCTCTGTTTTTTGCCACAAGGTCTGCAAGTGGAAATTGCAGGATGGGATTCAACGCAGCCGACATCAGAGCTCCCGTAATTCTAAGCACATATAACCTGCATACATATCCCCACTATATTTTTCGGTTAGGTTCATATTTGTGTGGCTGTGCACCAAACAAAAACTCTATCGTATATAGTAGGCTTTTAGTCACTATAAATACCCCCAGTAAGAGAGAACGATAGATGCCAAGTATACCCCTGAATTCTTATCCCACGTTGAGCTTTCACGAAAACTTAATGTATAAGTTAAGTCACAATGACCACCCATGTAGTTCGATCTGCTTCCTGATGCACTCTATAGCATCACGAGTACAATACATAACGTCATCACCTTGACTTGCAGTGTAGGAGAAGGTGATGCACTCTTTAAAATCACGAGTAGAACACTTCGCGACATCAACATCACTTGCAATGTAAGAATAAGTGATGCACAGTTTGACGTCACGAGTACAACACTGCGTCATCATCATCACTTGCAATGTAAGATTAAGTGATGCACAATTTAACATCACTAGTACAATACTTACGGCATAGCCATCTCTTGCAATGTAAGAGTGGGTTATTGCTGGGAGAGCTATCTGTTTGTATGATAACGGCCATTTCTTATTGGAATTCTTTCTCATTATGATAATAATGTTCACCGAATAGAGTATAATGTTTGCGGTGAACAACGTTGACTTCTGGGAGATTATAATGCATGGTAGAATAGAGTAAGCTAGCGATAACCTTCAGTATTTTTGTATAATGTTTGTTTCATAGCGAAAACCAGTTTCTTGTTACAGCAGAGGGCAAGTAAGCGGTAGGCCAATTCTTATTGGAATTCTTTCTGATCAGATTTTGGTTGCAATTTGAATGTGAAGGTCGTGCGCTACGATATATGTAGTATTAGTATCAGTAGACCCTGTCTGAATTAATAAATAAAACTATTTAAAAAATTAAATAAAATACTTTAATTTATACAACAACCCCTCGATGTTTTTTACAAAAGGTTTCTCCTGCGGGGCAAACCCTCCTAGTTTAGGCCTTGTTCAATTTGGGACCATGTACCGCTTTGTGCACAGATCATATCCCTATTTCTCGACATCGGTAGATAACCCGGCATTATATGCCTATATATGTATATCCTGAAGCGCCTAATCTACCAAAGAGCTAATTATTGTAAGGAGCTTTCCACTTATGACAACTGCAACGTAATATACGTACGCCATACGTTTAACGGGTCCCTCGTCAAATCGCCTACAACTAACGTCCACAGCAAAGGTGATAATACCCCGTCTGGTGGCGTATCTCTGTCCATTTTTTCTAGTTCCATACAATCCCAATTATGCAGTAGTCTTTATTCATTTCAACATGCAGCTGATACATCTGGTTACGGCTGGATGTACTTAAATGTACTTAAGACCATCAATGATCGCTTGTTTAGGGACATTATTCAAAGACCCGGAAATGTCCAAAAAGGCTCATAAGGTATACTCCGTTGATTAGAGGGCTTTTTCTATGTTTATAATCACCCTAGGCCGTGCCGAGACTTACTTTCAGCATACGTATGTTGTGGTTTGGGGAACAGTTTTTCATACAATTTGTACCTTATATGCAAATCTATCCACCTCTAGAAGGTTTTGAGCAGAACTGATGTTAAGCTTATAGATTGTAGTCTTCGGGATACATATGACCGATCTTCCCTCCCCTTTGGTAGGAAAACTATAATAGCAGTTCTCCAGAAGTGTGGTACATGATTTCGTCGTATGCACCCACCCAATATTACCTTAAGCCACAGCTTCTAAAAAACTAATTAATTGGACAAAACCAAATAAAAAGACATGCTTGTTTGTTGTGACATAGCTTTTAACATTTCAGTTACTACTTTGTCAATGTTGTCAATTGTGTATTTTCTCCCCCTAACATCACTTGATTTAAAATGTCACGCTATAAAACATGTCAGTAACATTAAGATTAATAGAAAAGATACGCAAAATATCGACCTAAAGGCATTTTGTTTTTGCGGTTTGTTTGATGTGAGTAAATATAGCACAACATTTAAAGAAAAAATAAATAAAACAAAAAACAATTTACTGAAATTATGGTAGAACAATTTGAAACTTCTGAGATCCACGCACTCCAGCAAAAGCACAATGACGTTGTATTCATTTAAAGTCGATAATCACTCTGTCTTTATTTTCTATACGCCAATCAGTTAAACCACACGTCACTCATTTCTAGACACATCACCATTCAACAGCCGTGCTTAGGGTTGTGGTAACTGTGTTGTTGTTGTTCTAGGTGACAGTGATGTAAATTACTTCTTTGATGGAAATGTTCTAATACGATATCGTTATGTTACAATTTGAACATAAACACACACACAAACTCAAACACACACACACAAAGCCATTTTGATAAAAAGCAAATGTGTCTACTGATTTGGTAAAAGAGGTATTTCTATCTCGTTCTTTCTTACCTTACTCAAGGGTTTATATGTTGTACAAAATTTGGGTTTGACATTTAACTGAAACACATTAATTTAGCTTAATTTGCATATAATGTATATTAGTAAGGGTCTTAATTTTAACAGATGTTTTGTACAATTTCTAATGCACATCAATGTCAACGAGACGTAATTATTTGTAGTGAGATGATGATGTCTGCCTGAAATTAAAACTAAATGTTTTGTATCGAACTTTAAGAATTTTCTATAAATTTTGCTACTGTTAAGAATTTAAAAATATACATCATTTACAGCACCACTATTGTAGTAGAACTTCACTTGCAACGTTTTAAAATCAAACTGACTTACCATCACTTGCACCTATTTTTCGCCTTCTCGATTAGTTTCTTATTAGCTCTCTCATCTGCTGCATCTCATATATTTTATTATTTTCTGTGTATACATATATATGAATGCATGTGTGCGTAGTTATTTGTAGTCTCATATGTCTACATTAGTGTTATGGTTATGCAGCATTTATTTACTAGCGGCATAGTGATGCATCGAAATTGCTAATGTTTGCCACAATACCGTTGTTGTTGATTTTTAAGATGATGATGGCGTATAAATTTTAGTTTCAGAGAGTCCTCTCTTTTCCTTTAATTATTTCAAAGAATGTTTCACCAGTGGATTTTTACGGCCAATTTTTTTACCGGTTAGGGAATGTTTCCATACATACAAAGCCCTTTATAATAACGAGTTTATATAGGTGTCCGATCAATCTTTTCGGGTGACAGCACGTGTGTGGTCTTGTCCTTACTCTACGTGAGATCCTTACGGCTTGCTTGTTGGTGGCCACCAATATTAAAACTTCGACTGTGTTGGTAAGAGTTGCGTCATTAGTGATATTAGTTTAGTCGTTGAATAACTGGCAACGAGCCAGGCGTATGCACGCATGTTTGTTAGCACACAATAAAAAAGCAAAAAAATATATTGCAAATATTTAACAATATAAACATTATGCCCAGGGCGTTTGTTCTCAAGATATGCTTTTTGGGAGCGTGAAAAATAAAGAAGAGCCTCCTTCGATTTTACTACTCTGGCAGAGTGGTTTTCCGTCAAGAGCAAAATGTAAGCACAAAGGCAATTGAACTTAATCACTGCAGCGTCTTCCAAGCGGAGGTTGCCGCCATTATGGATGTGGTGGATGGGATGATGTCCAGTTCTCCTACGGTTAGAGAATTTTATATCTACTCGATAGCCAAGTTACTAATAAAGCAATAGCTTTGGCCGTGGCGCGATCGAGAGCGTTGCGGGAACGTCCGATCTCTCTCGCGGTTGCGTCGAGCTATTTTAATATTAGTATCATATGGATTCCGGGATAAAGCAATATATATCGAGCAACTGACAAGCAGATCTCGTAATACGCCCAGGTTGAGCCTAACCAAATATGAATGGCTGTACGGAGTACTCCTGGCCACCTGTTTTCTGCGCTTCTTTAGATAGGCCTCCAGTCTCTCGCAAGGTGCGAAGACGATTTTATATACCAAGCATTATACTGAAATTATAGGGTTCAGCAAGTCTCGTATATAAATTGTGATTGGGGGTTTGATGAGTAACTGTTCAATCAGAGTCCACCGGGTAATTTCAAGATACTGGAAAATCATCTTGCTGCAAAGTGCATGGGGGATGAGGAGGTGGAATAATCGAGACAGTTCATGCTTGACTGCCCAGCTTTTGCTAGATCAAGGCGAAGGTATTTAGATATCGAATCACCAGGATATCCAATTGACCTATCTAAAGTCGAGATATGTCAACCCAACAGATTTGAAAGAGCACTGATATGGTTTCTTTGGTATATCGACTTCGACCTGCAGTGTTTCACAAAATGTGCTATAGGAATTTTAAAAGACATTATGCTAGGTAATTTCGTGTTTTTACTGCTCGGCCTGTAGTCCGTCATATCCTGGCACTTTATTTTCTGTTGGCCAAAACTTGCGAAAAAGATGAACAAACGTTACTAGCAACTTACAAAGCAACTGACAGGTCGCTCGTGTGCTACGCGTTGGCAGTATGCACTGTAAAAGGCTGCAATCCTACCAAAAAGCTGCACGCAGATGTGCCACGAGATATCTTGTTATGACCCCGAACATCATATTCATAGTAAGGAAAAGAGCTCAACATAAAAGAGCGAAATGCTGACTAGACAGTTTTTGCTAAATTTTCAGAAACCTGGACTTCCTAGAAAACAACTGCTTGATCTCTCCCCGCCTCCACGACGGATAAGCAAATATCTCTGTAAGCGCTATGATGAGATTAAGCACCTGCCTATAAAGCCGTTTGATCCAGCGACAACGACGACAACTACACCGACAAGGACAATGTTGCGCGAATTGCTTCGGAGGAGGTTAGGGTGGAGCTTCTCTTTCAATTTGCGTCGTGCTCCTTTTTAATTTTTTCCTACAAATTCGCGGTTAGGTCCCATGTTGTATACCGACTCCGAACGGTTGCAGCAAGCAGATGAGGAATGTTGCCAAACTACTGCCCTCTTAAAAAAACGATTTTCTAAATTTTTGATATTGCTTTGCCCGGGACTTAAACCGTCAGTGTGGTAGGTGAGTACTTATTTGGATACGGGTATTTTTCAGAAAGGGTATTTTTTTGGATTCGGATACTTTTTTGAATCGGGTCCTTTTTATGGCTAGACTTTTTTACAACCGCGTAGTTTTTCGGATCCAGGAAACATCTCTGAAATCGCGTACTTTTGAGGATTTGGGAAATTTTCTGAAACCGAGTACTTTTTCAAACCCGAGTTTTTTTCGGATCCAAGAACCTCTCTCATACCGGGTACTTTTATGGGGTTTGGGAACCTTTCTCAAGCCGGGTAGTTCCGGGCACTTTTTCAAATGAAGGTACTTATTAAGAGCCGGGTATTTTTTAGTATCGGCAATTTTTTCGGATCCGGGTAACAGTTAAATCCGGGCACTTTTTGCAAAGGCACTCTTAGTCCAAAGGAGAGTTGCAGACATATTATAAACAAGCATACAAGTGAAGCTTATTTATTACCAGCAGGGTACCCGGCGTTGCTCGGGTTGGGCAGATATTAATCTAAATAAGAAGGTGTATTTTAACGCATTCCTTCCCGTTACTGAAAGTCAAGCAATCAGTATATAAGATTTTATTGATTTCTTCAAAACGTATCTCCCAATTTTTGTCATTCTAACCCTTTATAATTTCTTATCTCTCCCTCTTATTTTTTACACCCTCTACCTCTCTCCTTCTTTTTTCTTAGATCCCGGATTCCTCTAATTTATCATTCTTTGCTTTGATTTTTCAAATTTTATTTTGTCACACACAATTCCCACTCACAATCTCATAACTTAAATATTTTAGCGCAAAATTTGTGTCTATCATCTCATATAGACTACATTTTTACAATGGAATGCTTAAATTTAATAAAAACTTTTAAATCACTCAATGCGAATCGCTTTAACTTTTTTTGAATTCAATGCTTTGACCGAAAAAAAGTTCTGCACTTAAGTACGTACATGGCGTATGAGTTACTTTTGCTGACATACAAAATTTGTCACACCACCCAGTGGCGCACTTTTGTTCTTCAAGGAAACTCGTTTTTATATGTAATTTGTAGTTGTAGGATATAATTGATGTACTATCTAAAAGACATGGTCTTACTTGACAAATAAGTTCAAATAAATAAATAGAAAAAAAAATAAAAATAAAATAGTTCGAATTTAAAATTTTTAGTTCAGAAATATGAGAAACCTTCGTCTTGATCGAAGGAACCTATAGCCAAAATTTGGTGATGATTGTAGTGTGGGAAATACGTTTCCATAGGGAACACAACACACACACACACAGAATTTGATTTTTATATATATAGATATAGCTTATTAAAAAAGTTACTCATACGCCACCGGTTGCGAATACGCAAAGTATGTAAATTTGCTGCGTGTGTGTGTATATACAAATATTTGTAAGTATGTTCTTGCACTCAGATAATTTATTCATTAATAACTTATTCCATGATTTAAAACAAAATAAAAATTAGATTATAGAACTGGTAGCAATAAAATTATGTGAGTGACAGTGAGTTACAAGTAAATAAGTCCAATAGCCGCGAACAAATTTGTGGTATATGCCGAAAATAACTGAACAAATGAGATATGAGGCTTTAAATTGTATTTTGCATACACTCACATACACATGCACATATGTATGCAAGTGTAAGAGTGCGTATACTAAATCAAAAATATTCATAAATCTAAGCGTATATTTTGTAGTTTGCTGCTGTGGCGCGACACTGACTCGCGTTGAATCATTCGTTTGCTGGTTATGCGTTGAATTTGTTACAGCAAAGAAAAAAAACAACATTACCACAGTTCTAATCGACTTTCGAGTTCGTAATTGTTTTATGCAACACAATATCAATTAGAACGTTGCATACTATTGTTATTTAGACTATTTTGGCGAGGTATGATGTGTATGACTTCAATATATAATCATGCTAATACATACATATGCACATGAGTCAGAAGTGAAATAGGTTTAAATAACTTTAAGTTGGTCCCGAAAAGTCCGTTCGTGCTTGAAATACCAGCAAATTGTTATGGATTTGTACGGCTATAACTCAATGCCATTTATGCAAACAAACCAACCGCGACTGTTAGATATTGTCTAAATTTACAACCATGGAGGCAGTCGTTGAACTTTAATTCTTCAATTCACAACCATGACGTTTATTATGCACACACTTGTTGGTAGAATCTGTTTTTCCAACCAATGAAATTTTATTTTTCTGCAAGTGAGAGATTGGTATTTTATTATGTGCCCCACAGAAGCTCTCGTAAACATATTGTTTCTCATTTAAGAGGGCTGTTATGACAGTTTTCAAACGGATCATAAAAATCTTAGTAATCTTCTTTTTTTCTTGCCTAATATGTGACTTGCTGTGGCTTTTAAATACAGCTGTAGTAGAAAAATTTCCTTAAATATTTTTCCTTCTTTGTTATTTTTCTTTTTGCCATTTTTATTCATTCTGAATGATACAAACAAACAAAAAATTTTGCCACTTTCTTTGAATATACACTTGCTATCGCAATCTGGACTATTCTTCTAGTTTCAAGTGTCGAATTAAGTGGAAATGTGATATAGGCATCACGAAAAAAATTGTGTTAAGATACTGCCTACACAAAGGCAGGACCACCTAGCTTAAAGAAAAGCGAAAACAGAGCATATCCAAGCCAAAAAATTTGAGATTTTGCAAATTTAGCAGAATAACTTTTTAAGAACCCGTAACCACTGGCGGGTTCGCGAGGACCTCACTTAGATCGTATGATGCCATTGTGCTTAGCAACCACTAAGTACGGTTACTATTTTAAGTTGGTTACTTTGTTTTTCTTTTCATATTTCATATCTGGAGCCGTTCTTTTTAACCTGTAACTTTTAAAGAACCGATTACTTAATTAGTTAACTGGCGCTTAATCGTCTAATGGGTTATGTCCTTCCTTTACGACTCTGCCCGCTGTCTCAAATTGGTCGCACCAAGGGATTTTAAATCGTTTTCCACCTGGTCCTTCCAGCTGAGTGAAGGCCGCTATCTTCCTCTGCTTCCTTAGCCGGTTAGGTTAGGTTAGGTTGAACTGACCGGTCCATGAGGACCTCACATAGACTGAATGAGTCCGTAGTGTTACCAGAAGTTTGTTTTAACGACCAAACTGAAAGCCGTATCAAAAACCACAACCTATGTTATAAAATACCTCCGTCCTCTTGGAAAATACTAGAAGCTTCCTAGGACTTAAGCCACTTGCTGCTTCTAGATCTGACAGCTGTATCACTCCTAAAAGCTGGAGTCTTAGCCTGGCAAACACAGAGCACGAGCACAGAACGTGCTCGATCGTTTCCTCCTCCAGCCCGCTCTTCCTACATATGCTATCACTGACCAAGCCTAATTTAAAGGCATGTGATGCCAGAAGGCAGTGTCCAGTAAGAATACCCGCCATGAGTCTACAGTCTCCTCTTTTTAATGATAGAAGCTACTTTGTTAGTCTAAGGTTGTAAGACCTACACTCGACACTTTCGACACTTTACGGCCTCGAGCTTGAACCCACGCCTTTCCCGCTTGGTCGATTATGTGCACCTCTCGCTCCGCTTAATCTCGCCCAGTCTAATTGGGACTTATACGGAGCAAGCTTCAAGGGATGCGCCCTTTTTAGCTATTCCATCCGCTTTTTCATTCCCATCTATTCCCATATGCTCTGGGACCCAATATAGATGTATACTTCTCCCTGTCCCGATTCTCTCCAGGGACTGCTTACATTCTAGCACGCATTTAGATGCTGTGCTATGCGAGATTATTGCCTTAATTGCTGCTTGACTGTCAATATAAAAGTTAACACGGTTGGAGCTTAAGCTGTTCTCTTCCAGAGTTTCTACTGCTTTGGTTACGGCAGGTTCTTTTTATTTCCGGATCAGAACAGTACACCGCAGACCTTACTCCTTCCACTACTTTGGAACCATCTGTGTAGACGTGTATCGCCTCGTCCACCATTTGAGCACCCTTGCGCCAACCATCTACCTCTATTGTGGCCTTAAATCGTCCTCGAAACGCAGATAGGGAACCAGGTAGCCTGTTCGTCTTGTGATTGATGACGCTATACTACTATGGCTGTATGTGTGACGCTCAAGCTGTCCCTAGGCACCGAGCCTGGTTGCAGTTGTTAACGATATGTTCTTTGCTACCAGGTCTACAGGGTGCATAGTGGCATACAGTGGAGCCGTCGGGGTTGTTTTCAGGGCTCCCGTAATGCTAAGCTTTGATAGTCTGCATGCCCCCTCTAATTTTTTGAGGTAGGTTGTTTTTTGTGTGGCTTTTCACAATAGGCGGGTTCTGATAAAAATATTTTCTTAGCCGGAGTGTCATCTTTCATTCGCATAAAATAGCCCAGCCAGCGTTTGTCGCTGCGTTCTTATTCTCGGGACTATGTTGGTGTCTGCTTAGAGCTCGTACAGTTCGTCATTTAATCTTCTTCGGTCCTCGCAGAACGCCTTCGCGTAGAGGTCCATAAATCTTTTGAAGGGTTTTTCTCTCGAACACGCCCAAAGCCCCTTCATCTGATGTTGTCATGGTCCATGCTTCTGCACTATATAACAGTACAGGAACGAAAAGTGACTTGTAGAGAATAATTTGCGATTGTCGCAGAGATAATTTTACTTTTCACCTAGTCAAAAATAGATTTTATTGACAAGAGTGATTCTTCGTTGGATTTCACAACCGATTAGTTTTTTGAAAACGATTACTTATTTGGAGCCGGAAACAGCAATTGGCAGTTTTTGAGGTACTTACTGTTTTTTTAACCTCTTTCAGAAATTTTCTGTAGGGGGCTACTGCTTTCTGCGTTGTCAAATCATGAGAACCCAGTATGAATCTAACACCTTTTTGGAAACGTTTATATTTTACGGACAGTAATTGTTAAATTATTTTTGTGTAACCGGTTGCCTTAGCAGAACCCTACACTTTTCTCGAACCAATCACTATTTTGAAACGGGCTACGTCGTTAGAGAGCTCGGTGTTTTTGAACGAGCTCTTTTTTTAGGGAGGTTAATTGCTTAAAACCGGTTCCTTTTTCTCGCGTTACTCACAATTTAAGAATAATTAGATGATTTGACCGGTCTCAAAGGTAACATTCCTGGAGTCGGTTACTTTTTGGGAATCGATTACTTGTTTGGAACCAGTTACGTATGAGGAACCGATTGTTTATGTGGAAGTGGTTAACTTTTTGTCACCAATAATTTTTGTATGCATCTTTTTTTTGGAACCGATCAATTTTTTAATGGAGGAATTGATTTTAACCGATAATATTTTTAAATTGCTTTTTGAAAAAAGTTACTTTTTCGAAAAGTTTACTTTTAAGCCGACCGTTTTTTTTTCAGAATCGATCTCATTTTCCTTTTTGAAACGACTTGCTTTTTTGTCAAACTTACTGCGTTCGCAAAGTCATTTTGTAGTTGTCATAAGTGGAAGTGATTTCCAACATTTAGCTCTTTGATGGATCGGGCGCTTCGGGATGCACATATCTGGGTATCTAATATCGGGTTGTTCGCCAGAAGACGGAGGAGACGGATATGGTCATGTCTGCTAAGGGGTACAATGTCCCAAATCGGACTAGGCCTGGTCTAAGGGGGTGACGTTGCAGGAGAAACCTTGCACAATATATCTTGCAATCATTCTAGAAAGTAGACGAAGACAGTGGAGCTATCGCCCCCTCTGACTCATTGGATATTTAAAGCAATCGTAGAGCAGACCTCATACTATGGAGTTCTTGGAGCTGGACGGCCACTCAAAAAAGAACGGAGCTAAAAAATTAGTGAGGTATGTAGGCTTTCACTACTTAGCATAACGGGAGCCTTAAGAAGAACACCGACAGCTGTACTATATAGCACTCTGCGCATTACACCTGTAGACCTAATGGCGAAGATAAAAGCATAAACAACTGCAACAGACTACCTAACTACCTTCCTGCACTTCGTTGGGTCTTTAAGAGCCATGATAGAGGTGGAAGATTGACGCAAGGGCGCTCAAATTACATACGAGGCGATGCACGTATATACCGTTAGTTCCAGAGTATGTAAGGCATAGGGTGTGAAGTATATTGCGCAGACTCCCGGAGAGTATACAAATTCTGCAAGCTGTCAGATCACTGTAGTGTTTTTCAGGCGGAAGTTGTAGTAGGGTTTTAAGCAGTATTAACACAGAAGGAAAATAGCTTAAACTGCAGCCGCGTAAATTTTTACATTGGAAGCCAAGGTAATAATCTCTTATAGCACAACATCTAAGACTATGCGAATATAAGAAAATTAAAAAAGTCGAAGCTTATACCGCACACACCAATCATAATTCGTGCGATTTAAAAAGGTGAGAGCCGCACATGATCGAACAAGCGGGAGTGGCGTGGACCCACCGCGGTGATGCTGATGCAGAGTGTTCAAGATCATGTGCAAGTCTTAAAACCTTGGAATAAGAAAGTTACGATTATCATTGAAGCAAAGGAACAGTAGGCGTATTGTACGTATTTTAATCAGCCACTGGCCTAGGCAGGCATAACAGATGTGGGTAGTGCGGGTTGGAGGAGGTAAAGATCGAGTTCGTTTTGTGCTCGTGCCTTTTACTCACAAGGCTAAGACTTTAGATATTGGAAGTGGCTCAGTTATCAGGTCTCAAAGCACCAAGTGGCATATGTCCTCTAGAGCTTCCAGTATTTGTCAAGAGGACGGAGTTATTTTATAACATAAGTCCTGGTTTTTGAAAGGTGTGGACAGTTTGGTCGTTAAGCAAACTTCTGCTAACGCTATGGATTCACTAATTTTGAGCCGCTGGTGTTTTGCAGCCGGTAACTTTTTCGGAACCATTTAGTAGTTTTTCGATTAGACTATTTCTTGAATTCCGTGATTCTTTTCAAACATTTTCCTTATAGCTGGGATTTTTAATTGAATTATTAGCAAACAGTCAAGATACCTGCGAGGAATGTGCATATATCGAGGAAAATGTACTACATAAAATATACACTTTCTTAAAAAGCTTTTCCAGGCAGGCAATCGAAGTCTTAAAAGGGTAGGAAAAGTGTCCTGAAGTGCAGAATTTACTCTCTTTATGAGATGATTTTGAGTTCGAAATGAAGGCATTCCCCTCCTTGCGATTATCGTCCTATATGAGCCCTATTTCAAATATTATGTGAACTTAAATGGCGTCCGATTAGACTCCGAAATGGGAGTCCGATCAGGCCCCTAAAAACAGTCCGATCAGACTTCAATTATGGTCATAAATAGCACATAATTTACTTCTTATATGACTGTGTTCGTAGCCATTTGTTTGCAAGAAGTAAAGTATTAGTATAGCCACGTTCGGGCTTGTCTTTGATGTTAGCCCTTAAAATTGAGCATATTGGAAATCCCTGTTAAAAATTATTATATATGGCGTCAGGGCTCAATAAAATATACGAAGACTCGACACACCAAGCGGAGTTAACACACATTGCTAACACGTGGATAGTTAAGAAATGATTTGGAATTAAACATTTTCCAAAATTTTGTTGTTGTTTGCCGAACACTCATGGCATATAGCTCATATCGGAAAAATAAATGCCCAAATATGATCATATTTCACGGGCTCTTGTTTTATATATATATATTCGGGCTTATATCGTATCTCTGAATTACTAGCGCTCCGAGAATGTTTGAATAGGATGAATCTGGGATGAGTCGCAAAGCAGTATGCGACTATAGCCAGTTCTGATCACTTTATATGGGTTGGAGTGGTCCGTTTTGTTTAAGCATGTTCTATGGAGAGACCAATTGTACCTCCTTATGCCTGAACGGTTAGTGTCGGACTGTTCCTCTTTGTACCCCTACCGGTACTCACGGACAGATCTTTTCTGCACTTTCGACACTTCCTCTTTGTACCCCTATGGAAAGTGTCCGACAGGTCCTTTTTTATACCCAGCTGTACTTGTACACAAGGTATTATAACTCTGACTGGATAACTGAACTATTTGGATTGAGCCACGTCCGTCCGTCCGTCCGTTTGTCTGCCCTTTAACACGATAACTTGAGTAAATATTGAGATATCTTCACCAAATTTGGTACACGAGCTTATCTGGAGCCAGAATAGATTTGTATTGAAAATGAGCGAAATCGGATGATAACCACGCCCAGTTTTTATATATATAACATTTTGGAAAATATAAAAAGCCTGATTATTTAATAAATAATACACCTAGAATGTTGACGTGTGGACTGATATTGAGACTTTTCATAAAAATTTGAAAAAATTTATAAATGGACGTGGCACCGCCCACTTGTGATAAAATCAATTTTACAAATATTATTAATAATAATCAAAAATCGTTAAACCTATCGTAACAAATTCGGCAGAGAGGTTGCCTTTACTATAAGGAATGCTTTGAAGAAAAATTTACGAAATCGGTTAAGGACCACGCCCACTTTTATATACAAGATTTTTAAAAGGGTCGTGGACGAATAAATAAGCTATATCTTTGCAAAAAGAGCTTTTTATCAATGGTATTTATTTCACAAGTGGATTTATATATTTATTTATTTATTTATTATTAATATTACAGCTTTTATGCCTATATTTACAACATATAAACTTATCACATGTAATATGAAATCTCTATCGTATCACAGTTGTGCGACGATATAAGTATAATTATTTTTAAACATATTAAGTCTTCACAGTTTCTAATTTCTACAGGAAGCTCATTAAATCTTTTTAGACCTGTATAAAACAAGTTAAGCTGTCCTCTTTCCGGTGTAAAGAGCGGAAGTCTGAAGCTATTTTTATTTCTCGTATTAGTATTGTGAACGTCTCTTTGATATACAATATTGTTGCTCAAATACTCTGGCAGATTACCTTATTTAATATTAAAATAAAAATCATCACAAAGAAAGGATCCGCTGTTTTACACTAAGCCATTGCAATTCGTTTAGCATTTCTCTCGTCGGAGTATCGTATTTGTTCTTTAGAATAAACCTCATCGCTTTATTTTGCATTTTTGTAAACTGTCTATCACACTATCTACCACTAAAAACAATATGGTAGGGCAGTAATTAAAATGAGGTTCCACGATTGTTCTATATACAAGAATTTTATGCTTTTTTGAAACAAATTTACATGATCTGTATAAAAAGCCTATCTTTTTTGTAATCTTTTGCTTCAAGTCGTTTACATGATCCTCGAATTTCACTTTATTATCAATAACTATACCTAGGTATTTTATTTTATCTACTTCCATAATTTTGCAGTTTCCGATTTTTAGTTCATGTGTATTACTAATAAGTGTTCTACTTAAGATCATATATTTGGTCTTATCAGTATTTATATTTATTTATTTTGGCACATCCAGAGATATACACTATCTAAATTTGATTGCATTTTTTCAATAGCTACATTGAGATTTTTATCGCTTATCATAATAAGGGTATCATCTGCAAACAATTTGATATCACAGTGGTTTACTGCTTTGATTATGTCATTTATATATATTTTAAAAAGTATTGGTGCAAGTATCGATCCTTGTGGAATGCCGATATTCACAGCTTCTTCACTTGATATAGAAGTACCATTAATTAATGTTTTTGACGTCGGTTGGAGAAATAACTTATAAACCAGTCCAGCGCTTTGTCTCTTATGCCGATACTATACAGTTTATCCATCATAATTTGGTGAGATACAGTTTCGAAAGCTCGTTTTAGGTCCAAAAATACCGCAATTACATTCTTTCATTTAGTTGATTTTTCCACTCAAAAACAATTGATTTAAAACCGTTTCACATGAGTGTTTTTTTCGAAAACCTGATTGCTTCGAAGTTATAATTTTATTTAATTCAATGTATTCTTGCAGCAGCTCTTTTACAATTAATTCGATGATTTTCTCATCTGCTGGCAATGTATTTATTGATCGCATTTCATTCGATTTTATGGTATTTTTGACTCTATAAACTGGCGTTACCGTAGTAAGTTTCCAACAAACTGGCATGGTAGCAGTTCTAAAGCTCTTATTAATTATATCAGCATAAAATTACCCTGTGTATTCAACTGAGTCTTTTACAACACCATCCGTCAAAAGTTCCTTGCCACCTATCTTGTGTTTAAACTGTTTAACAACTTTTGCTACATATCAGCTGTCACTTCCGTGAACTCGAAGTATGTGTGTACAGTATAATCATGGTTAAAGTTATTTCCCACTATTTCAATCTCATTATTAATATTTTGTATACTGTTTCACGAAAAATTGATTTAGTTTATTTGCTATGTCCTCTTTCATCGCTGTATATGATGTTATTTATTTCATTTTTGTTATCGGAGTTTTCTCTTTTTTTAATTACTGTGTCTTTAAATATTTCCACATAAGCTTGTTGTTTTTTCTATTAGCCAAGATTTTACTTTCCAGGTACCTGTTTTTCTTAATCTTAATTAGTTTTTTGTAGTGTCTGTTAAGGCTTTTGTACTGCCTCCAGTCACCACTCATTTGACTACTTTTATAGAGACTATTTTTGCGTCTGTTTAGATCAGTTAACTCGCGATCATACCATTATTCATTAATTTCACTTCAATTTGTTTTTTCAAACGTTAGAACTTTCACTGCTTGAACCATAACATAATTTAAAGCTTTGATTTTATCTTCAAGTGATAAATTGTTTAATATACTCAAGTTATACTATCTAAGATATTTTTGTTACACGCATTTGGTACTCTTTCTCTGATTCTAAAATAAACCCAATTGTTTCATGGTCAGATATTTTATTTCTTCAAGCCTCATACAGTTAATTTTATCACTATTTGAGTAAAGTAAATCAATTCTTGTTTGAGAATTTTCTGTTATACGGGTATTGAAATCGATTACCTGAGTCCTACATACATTTGCCATAATGTCGTTTAACTGAATTTCGGATGGAAGTGTTCCTGTTCATGCCTATATTGAAATCCCCCATAAGTAAGTTATTATCGCTTGGTTCAAACTTATGTAGAACATTTCACACAAGTATTTATACAATCACTGTCATTACTATTAGGTGAATGATATAAAAGCCCCATGCACCATTTTGTACCATT
>JARSSU010009718.1:0-28828 GCA_029619165.1 Eurosta solidaginis | reverse complement strand
TATAACTTCCAAAGAAAAAAGGACTTGTCTAAAAGGAATGTTTCGTGACTTAGAAAACTTTTGGTTGAGCATTAATGCCATATCTGTGAACATTATTGGAGGACAGCATTTCCAATTGCAATTCTTGTAGTATACATGCTTCAGCTTTTTTAGTATAAGATTCTTGTCAACAATGAGAGCATAAACTATTATTTTTTGCCGCTGAATACATATCCACATTTCGACTGAGGTCAAGAGAATGTAGTGAGATCCTAATCATACACAATGTGATCATGAAGTGTGATCACATTGGTGATCTGAGGTCTTGTTAGTTTAGCAATTTCCTTACGATATCTGCACGTACTCTGGTCCTTAGGTGAAATCATGCAATTGATAATGTCAATTTTTAAAGGATACGATTCCGGTCGAATAATTATTAGAGACAATGATGCCAGAGTCTTGTGGTGTGCACACATCACGCTTATTCAATAGTATTAGCCTGTTACCGATAAGACTCGTGGTCCTGAAATGTCTAACGGCATATCGGTCATTACAAGCCCCTACAAACTGGACATTTGTATATAGATCGTGCAACGTTTGTTATATACACATCGGACCGCCCATACAAATGACACATTCGAAGCCTACTGGGACTGCCAACTTTGGGTCAGAAACTCTTTTTATGGGTATTACACGTATTAACGAGTAGATTTGTGTTATTATGTCATAAAGGTCTTACTCCAGTCACAGGAATTATGATTTCTACATCTAAACTCAATCCAACTGCGTGGCTGTTCGAATTAACAACAAGCATCAAAAGTAGATTGAAAGTATAAATGTACGTTTAGCTACTGGTTCCAGGCGTTGGGAATCTTCGACGCAGATTAGCGCTTTAATACTCTCATTTTGCGAAGGACTTGAAACTTTTCGTGAATATATCCTTTGGTCATCTATTATAGTTTATTATCTAGATTACAAAAACCTTCTAATATTAGAGATCATTAGGCTCAGTGAGTATACTTAGGAAAAGTTCCCATTTTGATATACATCACTGATTGGTAATCGTTCGCGTGGCCGTAGCATAATTACGTCTTATTATTGATTGTAAACTAATGTGCCTGGCCCTGTGTAGTAGCTAGATTGCTTGAAACTTCATAAGAAGATTTTCTGATAACCATTACAAGGACGTGTCCAGTGTGTGAAGCGACTATCGTGGATAACTAATACGACTGTACACCTGCTAGTGCTGTATCGGTTAGTGCGTGCATGATAGCAAAGTGTCAGCGTCATTATCGCGCTTCTGTCCGCAGCACTCCTCACGATCGGTAGTGTAGGCTATAAATTGATAGATTGAAGTGTTCATCTATTGCAGTCAACATACAATTCCAGAAATAGTAGAGCATAAATGACTTTTACTAAATTGTTATTTGTTTGTGTGATACGCAGCTTAACACTAACAATCAATTGTGCTGCTAAACTCCAGTGCATGAATAGTTAAACCTCACTTATTAGCGCTACATCAATGGTGTACCGTTTCAGGAACGTAGTTTATGCTATTCTTCGCGAAAATTTCCACGCAGCTATATATACTCGTAAAAAAAAACAAGACAGCTAATCGATGGCTTCAGAAACGGAAAAATCATAACTACACCCTCAATCTCTTATCGGATACCTCGACCAACGTCCAGCTGTACTCGATGCAGAAGTAATGCGCCATATTGACTGAAACACTAAGATGAACGCGGGGCTCAAGGAATGCGAGTTGTTCGAGGATGAGAAATGTTTTATATCGAAATTGTTATGCGTCCGCATCTACAGCTTCGTACTGGCGATTGTGAGATTATGCTCTATAAGTTTGATGCTATTTAATGAGGACCTACTGATCGATCTGAAATCCTTTTGCCAACGCATTTCACGCATCTTAACATATTATCGAGGCGAATTACAACGCAGGCGGGCGGCAGCCCAATCTACTGTTATGCGAAACAAAGTAAACAAAAATATATTTTTTACCTTTAGACAGAAGAACACAATATAATACAGCACTCTGCTCTATGGAAGCCGGTGGCAGACGTGCGCCCACGGACTGATTTCTTCCTCCGGAAAAAGGCCATTGAAGGAAACACGATTAAAAAGTCAATCTGCCCAGAGAGTAATGTGATCATGACTATCAATAATGGCTGCCAGTATGATCGGCAAGTCGACATAAATCACAATTCACCATTTCATCATGCGCGCACCATATATATTGTATATGAACGGTTCATATCAAGTCATGTAAACCTGTTTTATTAATAGAGTTAAATAGTGTGAGGCACCAAGCATCAAATAAGAATTGTGCTTTGTAGACACGAGATATAAATAGGCAAACTGGTGCACGAAGATAGCGACTAACCAAGTGAAGGAATAACTGCTCATATGATCCTTTAGGTGCAGGCAGTCATAATCTATATTAATATTGGCTAAAACATAATTAACAATCATACCAGATATTCATTAACCTGAGGCTCAGATTTAGATACGGGGATGACGAAAGCTTAACGGTTTACGATGTCTGCGCACAAACTTCCTTGCATTTTCGATGAGGATTATCTTGGGGGTATCAAGAGAGAAAGAAAAATTTGTTCGTACTATCTAAATTATCGGCATATAGGCCTGGCGAAATACAACCCCGAACACCGCTTTCTTGTTTGATAAAATTCTACAGGTATTCTCATACTTTACGATTGCGGTTTTCTTGGGGGTGGGCTTATTGGTCGAAAAATGACAGATCCATATGGGTGAGGGAGATCAGGGCAAACCTATTGAAAGCTATCCGCTTCAAGCCATGTGTGTCTTCTTTTATATCAGGGGGGGCCTGTATGTGCTGGCGGAATCAAAACTATTTTCCTTGTGGTTATCGCGATACGTATCGGCAACTTTTTTAGAGTTTTGAGATAATCCCAAGAATCCCTATTCTAGTTTGACCATAGATCGATCAGGTCCCGGCAATATCGGAGCTTATAATCGACTTCCCTTGCGCTATCTCTACTGTCGAATTTTTAGTAAATAATAGATTTTCGATGTAGATTACACGTAAGATAGATTTAGTTCTTAATCCGGCTATGTTCGGCTTATAACGACACCTATTCATTGCCTCAAGCATGAGGACTTGCTATCAATTGGAGTTAATACTCACGCAAGGATCTGCGTTAGCCATAACAGACCAACAACGAAATACTGTCTCAATGCGAACTTTAATCATTCAAATTCAGCCGTAAACGAGTAAATTTAGCATTGTGTTATTCCAAAATAGTATCGATCGTATAAAAAAAAAAGGATTTCATTATTGTTTATTCTCATAATTTTTGACTTTATTTTGGAATTCTATAATGCTTTCCCGTACATTTTTGACTTTTTATTTTGTATTTTGTCATCTCGAACTGAGGCCTTTCGACTTTCGATCTTCTGCATATATGAGCGTGTACAATGACTGCTCATTTATTGATTGGGTTTTTGTTTTTATGCACTTCGTCTAACATCGGTTTCAATTCTTTTTTTGTTGTGTGAATCTTATTTTTTTTTTTTTTTATTATCACAAAACAATGTTATGACGTTTTTCACTTTCACTCTAAGGGCCAACCTTCTGCTGGTCTGCGAAACTCAATACAAGTAGACGTAAAACTTTTGTATTGCAATGTACTCTTCAGTCACTGCGAAAGTTTCAACAGTCTATTTTGCTTCTTCATTGTTGGCTACTACAAGCATCGATCTGTTCGCAACGAACTCGAGGTCAGATATACTAGGTTCTATCCACGTGTTTGATGCTCATCATGCCAAGGCAACTCACTCACAATATAAGGCCATAAACAGTAAAATAAAATAAAAAACAAATTAATTTACAAAAACTTCCAAATCAGATTGTATTCATCCTGAAAGGCATAGCACGTTTTTTCGAATATCACGTAACACTGAAGACTTTCTTGTTGGGTAAAATCACTAATAATAAAATTCACGTATGTACAGAGATTTATATTTGGTCCTATAGACATCGTTAGCCTATTTCGTTTTGTGTCGCACAGGGGCGAATTGCTGCAAATTCTCACTGAAATGCTGTTACTATCGATTCGGTCTGTTAGCTAAAATAGTCAAAAGCATTTTTGTACGTCAATTTTATCTGAGCGACTTTCTCACTATTACAACATACACTCATAATTATGCATTACTATTTTTAAGAGCGATTAGATTTCTACTTGTGATTTGTGAGGCATACAGCGTTTGGTGCATTCAGTTGGTAGCAAACGTACATAGAGCGAAGTTTTGTCATCGGACCTGCGCAATAAGCAACTATTACTGAACGTTATGGGATATTCATTGTTCTGTTCATATGTCGAAGCAATGTATGTTGCAGGTTGTCCACAATGGTCGTATTGTGCGCGCATAGTTGAGAACAGCCAAAACCAATCATCACCAAACCGAACACGCGAGCTCTAGCGTATCCAACACAAGGGACATTCGTAGTATGTACGCAGAAAATCGAAGTGGAAAAGCTATGACTCCTAGAGAATGGGTAATTATAAGGGCAATGTCGAGAAGATAAGCTACGACACGACAGGATAAAATATTTAACGCGTAAAGAGTTGCGCTTTCAGAGATTCGGAGTCATGAGATTATGCAGCAGTGTCAGTTCCAAAAGGGCTGGATTCCAGCCATTCGATGAAGTTGATATCTTTCCTGCACATAATAGTATATTGCTCGCATTTATCGTCTCGGGTTTAACAACGGCAATGCTCTTAGAACTGTCAATGTAGTCTTGCCCTACTGAATTATAAAAGTAATAACATTGATACACAACCGAAACGAACAAACTACGCTATCAACACCGAATAACCTCTTCGAAATGATAACACCAGCGCTCAACGTTTCCTCGGAAGTTTTTGTAAATGCTATTGTTTTGGATCCAATACCCTTTTTCCTTCTTGCAAAAGCCAAACGACATATTATTTGCTAGCATGCAACCTGGCCCTTGAAAACGGCCCAGTATACGACACCTGAGCATCCGCGCAGCCTGGCTAGAAGTAATCATGATATTCAATGACTTAAACAATAATTAAGAATGGATAGGAAACTCTTAAAGTATCCAACGGAGCTATGTATACAGAAGAGGAGACGTATGTAGCAAACCGCTATCTAAAAATCCAAGTCGCTAGAGGGGGGCCGGTAAGAACCTGCAAGCCTGTATATTATACGAAATCTTTGGGATTGTGCGGTCTGAAATGACTGTAATCGAAATTGTCGTCGGGTGTTTAGCGACGTTTATTAATTAAATCGGTTTGTTGTAGGTGCATCTATAACGATTTTATAGACGGTAATCCAGTTTTTAAATCGAAGTGTTACAATTTGCGATCGATTTACAAATATTAACCTGACTAACTGATTTTATATTTAGCAGAGGTATTTGTTAATCGACTAGCTTTCCGTAGATGCTAATGATTTTTTTTGTGGTGTCGAAAATTTGTCGATGTTAAAATTATTTAGCGAAAATCTACAAATTGGTCAGCCTAAGGAGTTATTCCGAGCAGTTCTCGAGGTTGTTATCAAGAGAGTTTAACTATTCGATTTAACTATTGAAATTTCAGCGATTGTTTTATCCGTTGCAATTCGTCCAACTTGTAAATTCATACGTCAAATTATCATCGATTTCTTATCGAATAACTATCGGCTCGGTTTGGCTATCGAGACAAATTTATCGATTATTTATTGGAGTTATACCAATTAATCATCGAGTTTGTTTATGAAACAGATAACACCCAATACCACGACAAGAATAAAAGAATTCATGACAACATCCGTAACCCTTGCTGATAAATGGACGATAAGCAAACCAATTATAAAAAGTCGACCTACAAACTTAATTAGTCGAGCAAGTAACTCGCCGAAAAAATTTATTGCTTCAGATAATAATTCGAATGGCTGATGCTATTGGAAGCACAAAAACTGAAAGATCAAATTAATTTCCCGATTCCACCACTGTCCTCTATCCTTCCAACTCAAGAAGGTTTAACACATTTTTTCCAAAAAGAATGTTTTTCTTCCCTTTTCGGCGGCTCAATGATACGATGGTCATTACATACTTTCTCAAACTACGAAATTTGACTATGTGAAAAAAACTCCAAAGGAGCCACATTAAAGGAAATTCATTTTGAATCTCAAAGGATGGCTATCCAAGTAAGGATACATAAAACAACAAGTCCGCGTGATACCTGCAGTTCGGCGTCTATTATCACGCATATCTTTCCCAACATTTCATAGACGGCTCTCTTCTGTTTAAGTTTGTTTTATAATGACATATGGCTCAATTCCAGCCCCCCAGTCTAATAGTTCAAGTACCGATGGCTCGTTTAACGTAAAAATGAAAGGTAAGCTGCAATCTCAGCATCTGCGAGGTAGGATTACATTTTTCTTTATGACTTTCTAGAACACTTGCTATATGCATAAGACATGATGTATTTCAATGAGAATGTCGCGTACAATAACTCAGCGCGACAACTAGTCAAGAAAACATGGAACTATATGTCGAATTGGAGTTTCAATGCAAGTCTGCAAGCGCTTCCACCCAGAAACGCGGGGTGGTTTGGTGTGCGTATAGAAAGAGTATTTCGAGGTCTTTGTATGCTCAAATTGCCTATCAGCATTTCATATTGACTCAGATCGTTTACCGTTTTGTGCGCACGTCCTAACTTCTTAATACATACACTGCACTAAGTTATCTGTAAGCACGCTTAACACTGTTGCTTTAATTATCACTTTCATGCGTGAAGTTAACTCGATTTACTGAACATAAGCTTTATTCTTAGCTATTCAACCGCGAAATGGGGCACTCAGTTATCTTATCTACACATTCAGTAACATCGTGATGACCGATAAAATGACTCATTTCAACGAATTTTTGGCTATCAATAGACGATAACTCAGCAAATTCAACTTTGACGCCATGTCCGTGAATTTTTGCTATTGGGCGGCAATTTTGCCTGGTGCGGAATATATTCAAACGCGTTCTGGTTTGTCACGTTTGCCGAGCTATGGGCGAAAGTATTTTGCACGTCGTCATATTGAAGATGAGGCCGGGATTCATTGCAACGACTATCGAATAAATTGTTGATCGATGACTTACCTATGAGTAAAATGTTCGAGGTCAGTCGTGTGTGGATGATAAATATGCTGTCATCAGTAGAGTTGAACATTTCCAGGTATTGCTTAGCATACTCATATCATTTGCTTCTCAGAAATTCAAGTCTAGATTAAATTTCATTGATTAAGGTTGGATACGTATTAAGATTCTTTAAATTGTACTAATCTTAGAGACCTATGACTTGCTTTATTAAATACCATACCGAAGAATATTAACAAATCGCTCAATTTAATAAATTTATTTTTTGTATTTGGAGACATCTCAGTGCAGTTTTTCGATATCATCATATGATTCGTAGAATTTTAAAAATTTATATCACTGAAATAAATCACTCGACGCAAAACGTCCGGTCTAACACATGATTTTGCTCTAGCTCTAAACCCCTTTTGAGAACCACGTACTTGATAACACTAGCAGTATTTGGAAATATTAGGCTTATAGGTTTACTACTTCCTGTACTAAGTAACCCCTCATTGTCCACCTCATTGTGTACTGAAATAAAATGGCCGGACATCCGACTATGCGCGACACCCTCCTACCACCTTTTGTTCCTAATCTCTTTTTATTCACGTCCTCCCTCCGTGCCTTTTTTTTTCCTTTCGCTTCCACCCTCCATCCTTCGTCTCATCTCTATCTATTTCTCTGTCCGTTCTCAGATTCACCTCCTCTCGAAAATTACTCACGCAAATAATGAAATCAAATTATTCCCCTCGCCCTTATACTCCATTCGAGTCAAGTTGTTCACCTCCATTCCGTTTTCCATCTACAATATATGTTTAGAATAGGGCCAGACTCCAGAGAGTGATGAAAGTCGATAGTTTCCCGGTCAATCCATTCCTTGTGCTGATTGGATATCGCCGTCCGGTCCCAGTTTTGACCGCCACTGCACCGAGTTACTCAGAATCATCATATAATCTCTCTACGGAGTACAAAGCTCTTATCTACCTATCAATATGGGTGTATACGACATCCCCTACCGATCCACATAGATTCCGTCTTTCAGTGGTATACTTCCCGGATAAAAAGCAATCGTAACACATAATATAAGATACTAGGGACAAATAATATATGATATCACCTGAAAAGTTCAGGCTCAATCAAAGATCGAGAATAGGACGAATATAGTAAATAACGGCTACCCGATGGGCCGTATTATTTAATGGTCATGGATCTATTTTCATATTTCGTGCTAGGAATCGACCATGTTTCATATGTTAGGTACACAGTTTGTTGTTGGACCAGGAACTTCGAAATAGTACGACTGAAATATTGAATATACACCAATGTACAAATTAGCTAAAACAAGAATGGCGTCATCAGCCAAGTCTCCCTTGGTCAAGCTTTAATTTTTGAATAATCCATCCAATACACAACTGGTCCACATTATTGGTCGAAGCTATACATTCTAGAGAGGGTAATCCGGGGATCAATGTCCTTTTCGTGAGCCTATCATATAACAACTACATAGGCGTAGACACCTATCTCCCTTCATTTAAAAACCCTCAGTATGTGAGAAAACTTACTCTGTTATTAATATGCACTACGAATACTCACTACATGACTCGTCAATTTGATCAACCCCAAACTAAAACAAACACTTCTAACTTCGCAAGGGTGTCATCTGGTCCACCCTGTTTTTGTATAATCTCAGGCAACCCTCCAAGCTCTTCGCGACAGGTGATTGTACTCGAAAATTGAGCGCGTGTCACCTATAGGATAAATCAGAATCTATCAACAGCTTTCCATTGATATCCATATTGTCGATAAGCACTTCTAACTACAGTTTTTTCTAAACATAATCATGCGGTAACCCCGGGTGCCACCACGTTTTGGGCACCTATATCTGAGACGTCTCTTGACTACGCCCTCATGCCTACATGTGTATGACAAACTATCAAATATCATCGTGCTACATATGGATAGAAATCACTCTAGGTTCATTTTGCTAAATGGTGATTTTCCCTTATTTTGTCTCCATAGCTCTCAGCTGAGTACGTAATGTTCGGTTACACCCGAACTTTAGCCTTCCTTACTTGTTTTAAGTTAACTAGAGCTGGACTAGGGTTGACGTTTAGCCACAAAGGAGGGAACTTTACCAGAAACAAATAATTTCGTCGCTTTTGATAAGAATTCGTCGGCCTCTTATCGGTAACAACCGATACCGACAAGTTATTGTTTAATTAAAGGCCTTTAATCGGTTTCTTATTGTTTTTTTCGACTTGTTTACGAAGGGTTACAGGTGTGTCCTGTAAGTTTTATCGGTATCGGTTTTATAACAACCGATGAGTCACCGATAACCAATCGGTAAGACGCTGTTAATAAATTGGCAAAACCCTCAAAAGAAACCGATAGCAGTTCGATATCAATCGATAACTTTTCGATATATAATCAATAACTTTTTATAACAAGTTGATATTTTTTGAATAAAAAATCGATAACTTTTCGTCATCAAATGGATAACACTCCGACAACAAATCGATTACATGCCAACATAGCAAAAAATAGCAAATTTTTAACATTTCGATAACAAAGTGATTACTCCTATGTACCGCGTAAATAAAACACTTATAACAAACCGATAACACGCCCATAACGCGTCGTAACAAATGGCGACGCACAAGGAGGAGGCTCTGGCGACCCCAAGTTCCTTATAGAACTAAAGGGGCGGTTTGGTGCGGAGGTTCAGTGTGATCATACCAAATCTTTCCCGAGATGGTCGGACTTGTAACTTAATGGTGCTTGTTGCCAAAACGTACCGAGAAATATATCCGGCAAAGGATAATCAACATCGATACCACTTCCCAAAACCGTAGGGGCGTGTCTTCATCGCTACAACAACGTGTTCGGAGCAAAGATGTCTGCATCTCAAATATTTTTTTAAAAATTTCTACCCACTAGATCAGCAGAATGCGTCTAAAAATGTTCGTTAGATAAATTTTAATCTATGATTGAATTTTAGATGAAGAAAGATCGTATTTAAATATTTAAACCGTTGTCTTTTCAAGGTCGTGGACTCTGTTTTTCATGATACATTACAACGTTTTATAACCCTTAATATGCATCACAGAACCATATACCGCGAAGGTGCCATAGTTGCTTTTTACACATCGTATAAATATGCACACTTATACATACATAGTTAACAAGGCGGTGTACTTTCAAAATAATCTACATCGAGCGTTCACTTTGCTCATACAATTGAATATGTGATAGTATGTTTGTAAGCTGGGTTGATTTGCATGGACGAAAGTTAACCCATATCGCGCCATCGATTTTTTGGTAGGTTTTGGGCTCAGGAAAAAAAAGTTCCACTACGCATACCCAAAAAAATTATTTTCGAGCCTGCAAAATTTGAGTTTTTTGACTTTTTTCATGATCTACTTAAAAAAATTCATTTGATTTTAAAATTTCATGTATACCCTGTCCGACTCAAATTGTCCGCTAAAAACTTTGTCGATAACAGTTTTTTGAAAAAAAAATATATATATTTTTTTGGGTTTTGAGGAGTGTTTTGGTGAAAAAATTTATTTTTTCGCCATTTTTTTAAGGGTTTCTTCAGAAACGTGCAAAAGTGTTGCCGATGTAACGAATTTGTCTCATAGTTCCTATCCCACTTAAAATTATGCGATAAAAACGTTGGCATTAAAAGTTTTAAAAAAAAATTTTATTTTTTGTTTTTGGGACTTGTTTTGGCCGAAATCGATTTTTTTCATTTTCAAGGCTCTAAATCATTTTTTATGTATATGTTTCCGTTAGACTCACCAATAAGTATACCAAAATGATCAGGGGACGAGCAAAGTTGATTAAGTCATGTCCGTCTGTCCGTCCGTCCGTCCGTCCGTCTGTCCGTTTGTTTGAACGCAAACTAGTCCTTCAATTTTTGAGATATCTTGATCGGACATATTTATAATATATATCCCATACAACCGACTGTTCAGGTAAGAGGATTTTCATAATTTTTGTCGAAATCGATTTTTAGTCCCATCTTGACGATTTTTTCAGACAACCATCTATGCCCAATACGTAAGCTTGTGGTGAAATTTGATGTTGCTAGCTGTTAAAATGAGGCAGAAATGGGGCAGAAATGGCGAAAACCCTCTTATTGAACAATCGATTTGTATGGAGGTATATGCTATGGTGGTCCGATTCGGTCGATTCCGACAAATGTCAAATCCCATCAAAATATGCCTGCGTACCAAATTCATCAAGATATCTCAAAAATTCAGGGACTAGTTTGCGTTCAAACAGACGGACAGACGGACGGACGGACATGGCTAAATCAACTTAGCTCGTCCCCTGATCATTTTGATTGGAGCCTTGAAAATGAAAAAAATCGATTTCGACCAAAACAAGTCCCAAAAACCAAAAAAAAATGTTTTATTTTTAACTGTTAATGCCAAAGTTTTTACGCATAATTTTAAGTGGGATAGGAACTATGAGACAAATTCGTTTTCATCGGCACGTTTCTGAAGAAACCCTTAAAAAAAAATGGCGAAAAAATAAATTTTTTCACCAAAACACTACTCAGAACCCAAAAAATATTTTTTTTTCAAAAAACTGTTATCGACAAAGTTTTTAGCGGACAATTTGAGTCGGACAGGGTATACATGAAAAATTTTAAAATCAAATAAAAATTTTTAAGTAGGTCATGAAAAAAGTCAAAAAACTCAAATTTTGCAGGCTCGAAAATTATTTTTTTGGGTATGTGTCGTGGAACTTTTTTCCTGAGCCCAAAACCTATCGAAAAATCGATGGCGCGATATAGGTTAATAAATCGACTTGGTGGCCACCGTGGTGTGATGGTAGCTGTGCTCCGCCTATCACACCGTATTCCCTGGGTTCAACTCCCGGCAAAGCAACATCAAAATTTTAGAAATAAGATTTTTCAATTAGAAGAAATTTTTCTAAGCGGGGTCACCTCTCGGCAGTGTCTGGCAAGCGCTCCGATTGTATTTCTAGCCATGAGAAGCTCTCAGTGAAAACTCATCTGCCTTGCAGATGCCGTTCGGAGTCGGCATAAAACATGTAGGTCCCGTCCGGCCAATTTGTAGGGAAAAATCAAGAGGAGCACGACGCAAATTGGAAGAGAAGCTCGGCCTTAGACCTCTTCGGAGGTTATCGCGCCTTACATTTATAAATTATAGACTGTGCCGAGAGAAGATACGATGGCCATTTGAGAACAGTACCAAAACGAAATTTGGCAAGATACATCTTCTTAATAAAATTTACCACTCTATGCTTTTACCAATATGAACTTCAATAAACTTAAATTGTAGTGACGCCACGACAGTTTTTTTAAATTTTTCCTATTTTGTATTTTGCCATCACAGTAATTCCGAAATTATCGAGTTTGCGATATGCGGTTGCCGTTTAGGTAGGCGACTCATTATAGCAAAGTTGTTTATTTTTTCGATACCTTATAACGCACCAATGTAATATTCGATCCTGTTGCTGTTCCATCACTGAGCTCATGGAATTTCCGCCAATTTTACTGTTCGAATCCGAAGCGTCGTTTGTAGTGCGTTTGTTTTCTCTCGCTTTCTCAACACAAAATATCGGGAAGGTTGCACTGAAATACAGTCGGATATACCCTCTGGCTGCAAAATCATCTAAAAGACACAGTTCTTTGTCAACGATGTAAATGGAATGCTCTAAAGCTCAAGGACACATAGACGGAACCCATGAACTTCGGTTAAGCCACCACACGACAGACAAGGCGGCCTACCCCAGTGAAAGCCTTGAGTAAGCTAGTAGTATAAACGGATGAAAAACATTATGTTTGGACAAGTTGAAGTCAACAATATCATAAAACTTTCCATGCATTTTATATGATGTCTACAAATGTAGACTACCGGTTGAGAGGTTGTTTTCTTCTCCAAGTAAAGTCTGAAGGTCACGAAATAGTAGTTTGAATGACTTAATGCACTACATCGCTGCTTCTGCCTTTGCCTTTATTCGCTCTTCTGCCATCCCGCACCTGCATCCAGTCCCCGTCTAAGTCCCAGTCCGCTCGTCTTACCCTCTTTCCTTGTCCCGCTTATTTTATCATTTCCTCTTCCCCTCCTTGTCCATCACTAACAACCATAATGTGATCGCGTCATAAATAATATTTTGTTTAAAGATCGGTATTTGGCCTATTTCCTAAAAAATTTTAGTAATAATATTATTCTCTGTCATTTTAAGTCTAGAATTAGGTATATCGGCTTGGTAGACTTTTGTCAGTTTGCAGACGCTTAAGTTTCGACTAGTTGATAAGTCGATCATAAACAAGAGTCCTATTTTCTATCCACAACAATTTCAAATTGGTATAGTGGCCAAAAATTTACGAAACCGAAAAGCCATTGAATCCCTTATCTATATATATAAAAAGAAGGGAACATTTTGATTATCACTCCATAACTCGAGAACGGATAGAAAGATTGCATTGAAATGTTTAGGAAAGATACAGGAAGAAGAGATGATGGTTAGTTGATTTTGAAATCCAAATCAGATTAGCCATTCTTGGGTTATGATTTTTTTTAGAAAATCTAATATATAAACTGCTTCTGTCACGGTTTTAGAGGCTTAACTCCTCCGAAACTTGAACCAATTCTTATGAAATTTTGTGAGCATATTGGGTAGGTCTGAGAATCGGCCAACGTCAAACTTTTTTTTCGCTACGAGCCTAGGGTCTTGAGATCAAAACGTGAACCCGGGTACCCCTAGAATTTGTTTATACAATATGTATATCAAATGAAAGCTGGTGATGAGTGCTATAGTACAGGATAATTTTCATACCCCCGGGTGACTAGGGCCTCGAGATATAGGCCAAAACGTGGACCCGAGTACCCCTAGAATGTGTTTATACAATATGGATATCAAATGAAAGCTGTTGATGAGTGCTATAGTACAGGATCATTTTCATACAACTGGGAGGCTGGGGTCTCGAGATATAGCCCAAAACGTGGACCCGGGTACACTAGAATGTGTTTTATAAATTATGGGTATCAAATTAAAGCTGTTGATGTATGTTTTAGTACAGAGTAAGTTTTATACAGCTGGGTGACTACGGTCTCGAGATATAGGCCAAAGATGGACCCGGATACACCTTGAATGTGTTTTTTTTATGGGTATCAAATTGAAGCTGTAGATGTGTGCTATAGTACAGAGTAAGTTTCACACCTCTGAGTGACTAGGGTCTCGAGATGTAGGCCAAAACATGGACCCGGATACCCCTAGAATGTGTGTGTATTATGGATATCAAATGAAAGCTGTTGCTGAGAGCTTTAAAGTAATTTTCATTGTGATATTCCATTTAGTCGCTTCAACCTGGCAAAACTGATAAATATGCATGCGAAGCCGAAATAAAGACATGAATTAATAATACCCACATACCTATTTACATACGTCCTATTCGATTTGACTGAAATTTGGTATATAAATTTGCCTATATTAATATTTACGATGCTTTTCTCCGGGAAGTATACCAGAGACGGACTGGGACAGGGATTAGGACTAGGACTGGAACTGAGACTGAGACTCGGAGTGGGACTGGGACTGAGGCTCGGAATGGGACTGGAACATACCACCCTCTGGGACTGGCAATAAGAGATGAAGAAGAAGGAGAACAACTTGAGAGAAGAGAAAAGAGAGAAGGAGACTGAGAAAGAGATAGAATGAGACGAAGATGGAGGTGAAGCGAAAAAGACGGAGGGAGGAGTGAATAAAGAGATTAGGAAAAAGTGTAGAGGGGCGAGGGCAGAGTTAGACGGAAAAAGCTTATTAAAATGTATGCAGATTGGCCAAATGTAGAGCAGAACAACGTCTGCCGGGTCTGCTAGTTAAATTTAAAATTACATCAATGAGCACTGCATGAATTTCCAAACAAATAAATTTAATAAATTGTAATTTGGTTAATATTTCGGTAAAAGCAATCGCTTAAATTAGAAATTTAAAATTAATATCCAACCGATAATGAAAATTTAATATTAATTCCAGCAAATGTATGTATGTGTCAATAAATTGTTCAATATATGCAACATTCACACACACACACGTACATAGGTAGTCAATTCAACATTTTTCATACGTTGCAAGTTGGCCCACTCAATATGCACTCAATACTTCGCCCATAGTCGGGCAAATAAACAAAAGCTTGAATATTCCGCACAGGCAATGCCGCAAATAGCAATTCTGTCAGTGAGTGAGTCGTTTATTGATAGCCAAAAATTCGTTGAAATGTGCATTTATGTACGATGTATGAATGTGTGTGTGAGTGCATAAAAGTTCAGGCGCACAACACGTTAACGATTCGAGTCAATTGAATTGAAGCAATTGGCTACAATCAAATACTCTTTTCATACGCACGTGAGCGCTGCCGGCTTGCATTGACTCCACTTCGACTGCCAGTTCCATTGTCGCTGATTTTACTGACCCAACATAAATCTTTGCTAGCAATGTAGAAAATAAAAGAAAAATGTAATTACTGCATATGTAGATGCAGCTTTATTTTTACGTATGCATGTACGAACACTAGACTGGTGGGATGCCCATATGTAATAAAAAAACTTAAAAGAGACCGTCCCTAAATTTGAAAGTCTGAGAACAGGGTCTCGGCATGTTTTTATGTATCCTTATTTTGATATTTTGAATCCCTAAATGAATTTCCTTTTAATGTCTTTTGTGAGTTGTTTTCACATAGTCAATTTTTCTTAGTTTGAGAGAAGTATGCTTTAATGATTGGGCATCAATTCCTATGAAAAAAGTTCGAAACTGTTTCGCTAACATAAGTATTCCTTTCGACATCCGTATATTGCAGCCGAAAATGGAAAACTTCTTTGGAAAAATGTAAACCTACTTTGAGTTGGAAAGAGACAGTGGTGAACGGAAATTTGATCTTCGTTGTGCTTCCAATAAGCATCAGCCATCGACTTATTATCGGCAGCAAATTATTTTCGTCGAGTTATTTGCCTGCTATAAGCTTGTAGTCGACTTATAATTGGTTGCTTATCGTCCTTTTATAGCCGGGTTACGGATGTGTAATCGATTTTATGCTGTAGTTTCATCGGTGTATCTGTTTCATAACAAATCGATGATAATTGGTAACACTCCAATAAATAATCGATAATTTGTCGATAGGAAACCGATATTTATTCGATAGGAAATCGATAATTTTTCGATGATAAATTTGATAATCACCGATAACAATCGCTAAATTTTCAATAGTAAATCGATAACTCTTTGATAACAACTCGATAACCTGTCGATAACTCTTGGGTGACATTTTAGCTTTTCGCTAAATAATACTTCGACAAATTTTCGAAAATAAATCGATAGCTTTACGAAAGCTAGTCGATAACTCGCTAATATAAAATCAGTAAGTCATTGTTAATATTTGTAATCGATGGCAAATTTGTAACACTTCGATAAAAATCGATTACTCGTCTATAAATCGTCTATAGATCACCTACAACAAACCGATAAAACGTCGCTAACACTCCGATGACAATTTGATAACACGCCATCCACTTTCGTTTACAGCGCGGGTTTTGGCCTCGACTTGGATTTTTAATACTTTCTCTCCTCTCTCGTATATGCTCCTTTTCTTTCTTCTTTCCATCTTTCTTATTTCTTTCTTTTCGAATCTCCATCTTCTCATACATAATTTCTTTCTTTTGCAGAAAACGCAAACTTCTGCGCTGGTGTTATTGAAGGTGATTGTGTTGTATGTAGTTGTAGTTTTTGTTGTTAGTTATTACTATAAGTGGCAAGCTATTTGAGTTTAGAGCGCGTTAACGAGAGTATGGAGCTTTTTATGTGCAGAAAATGATCAAACTTCATCAATATGACTGACAGATAATGACCGCTCTACCGTCTGTCTGTCTACTTATCTTCTGACTTAACCATTTAGCATAGCCTTCATCTGCGTACATACTATGTTTGTTGGCGCTTGTGTTTGATGATTGGTGGCAGCGCGCACAATACGAAGTGGGACACCCATAATTGGCCGGATCAGCGTTGTTGCTTTCGCGGTCGATGACAAACTTCGCTCTATGTACGTTTGCTACCAATAGCCAGCGTGCCTGCCAAGAAATAATCGTAAATAGTTGAAACTGAGTTGTAGTTGTAAGTAGTTAAAGTTGTGCGCACAAAAGAAAAGCTAACGGGCAAATAAACTGTAATACGTGAATTTATTATTGTGAATTTTCAAAGAAAGTCGTTGTGCTATGCTTTGCAATTTATTTAAGTTTCTGTAAAATAATTTTTTTTATTTTATTTTTCTGTTTTTGCTTTATGTGGACTTGGCAGTGACACAACTTAGACCTATTATATGAACGAGTTGTGGACGTGTTGTAGAAAGAAGAAGAAAATAGACTTTGTGAACTTTGTGAAACAGTTAGTTTCGTCTATAGAGTTTCGCCAGCAGGTAAGAGTGAAACTCTGTAAAATAGATTCACAAAAAAGAAATGAAAAAACAAAACACAACAATAAATGCAATTGTACACGCTCCTTTATGGAAAGTGACAGTGGATGACATTTACAATTATAAACAAAAAAGAATTTTTTTTTATACACTGACATTTGAAAAACCAATGCAATTTCGCGATTTAAGTACAGAATATTTGTTGTTCTGTTGGCAACAGTTTGAGATAATTCAATTTGATATTAGCAATGAGTTCGTAAAGCAAGAACAAATTTTCTTAATCAAAACTAATTATAAACATTAGACTGGGTCGATTTATTAACCGATATTGCGCCATCGATTATTCGATAGGATTTGGGCTCAAAAAAAAAGTGCCACTACGCATACCCAAAAAAATAGTTTTCGAGCCTGCGAAAAAAAAATGGCGAAAGGGTCAATTTTTCGACCAAAGCACTCCCCAAAAGCCCAAAAAATATTTTTATTTTTTTCAAAAAGCTGTTTTCGCCAACGTTTTTAGAACATTCTCCTGATCCCAAATCCTATCGAAAAATCGATGGCGCGATATCGGTTAACTTTCGTCCATACAAATCGACTCAAATTAATGAATATCTTTGATTAATTATTTAAATTTAATATAGATATGCTGCTGCTGTTGAGTGCATTTTGTGCACAGTTTTGCCTATTTATACTCAGCTGTACAAAGCACAATTACTTATTTGATTGGTGCTTAACCATTTAAACGGTTATGGCCGTCAACAAGGGGCGCCTGTGATTTCTTCGCTCTGCCAACTGGCCCAATTGATCAATCAAGGGAGTTTTAATCGTTTTCTTCTGGCTTTTCGGTGGAGGGGCGGGTTAAGTAAAAATATTTTTTGTTTACTTTAATTCGCATAACATGGGGCCGCTGCGTTTTAATTCGCTGAACTATGTTGATGACTACGTAAAGATCGATCAGGTCATCATTAAATCTCTTTGGTACTCAGCAATCGCCAACGCGTAGAGGTCCATACATCTTCGAAGAACTTTTCTGTCGAATACTCCCAGAGCCGCTTCATCTGATGTTGTCATGGTCCATGACTTCTGCACCATATCGCAGGACGGGTACGATAAGTGATTTGTAGCGCATGAGTTTCGTTTGCCGAGAGAGGACTTTACTTTTCAATTGCCTACCTTGTCCAAGTACCATTTATTGGCAAGAATGAATTCTTCGCTGGAATCTAGAGCTGATGTTGTTGTTAGTGTTAATGCTGGTTCCCAAATAAACGAAGTCTTTTACTATTTCGGAATCATGGCTGCCAACATCAGCGTCGGTTGCCAAGGCGCATATGCGCTGACTCTTTGCTTGATGACAGAAGGTACATCGTTTTGTCCCTGATGTTGTAGAATGATGGGTTATAAAATATTTTCTTAGTTTCAAGAATCTAGCTATACGGGAATTACCCAAATAGCGGTCGCAACATTCCACATAGTGTAAATAGACTTTCTAGTTTCTCGATCCCTGTTCAATGTAGAAAAGTTATTTATCTTAATACAATTACTTAATAGAGCCCAAAGTATCTATCAAAGTTTCAAGTCTCTGTGTAATTCGGTTTCTAACAAATGAAAACAAAATTTCCAATTTCGGACATTTTTTTGGATTTTCGGTCCCTGGACCACCCACGTACATTTTTTTCCTTTATATGCTGTGGTAACGAACGCCAAAATTGATTTAATGTAGACACCCTACTGAGTACTTTGATGAAAATAACAAAGATCTGATACAAGATTTCTAAAAGGGTCCAGGGTTCATGTGCTTACTGGGCGCCATGTGGAATAACGAAACTTCAGTTATCTATAAAATCAGTTGTAGGGGCGATACATGCTAGAACGGACCGATCTTATCGGTCCCAATACTTGATATGTGTGACACACAATACTCTGGCATGTCAAATTTATCGGAATATCTCAAAAATTGAAATACCAATATGATTTCGAACGGACAGAACGAATTTGCAAAACCGCCTCAGATCATCATGTGATCACTTCAGTATTGGTAGGTCTATCATCTCTTGATCCTCCAAAATGTGGTATATGGTATATTTATGTTCATTAAAGCTATAAAAAACATGTCTAAAAATTGTTTGCCATAATTTCACAGAATGGAATTAATGTTCACACAAGTTTTCTAGGTCACGAAACATTCCTTAGACAAGTCTTTTTTCTTGGACGTTAAAGCAGCGTACTGCCTCATGGGTCGCAATGAAACCATTTCTAATTCTGTCCTAATATGTACTTCCAACGGCCGTATGTAATGGTACATATTTCAATCCGATTAGATACAAAGTTAACCGGTATTAGTTTTTCCGTTTATCTACACATTTATAATCTTAGACGGCTTCAAAAGCATATTGCAAACAAAATACCCAAAGAGTGCATAAAAATATGCATAAATATATATTTGAATATAAATAATTTAAAAACAGTTATGAATAGTATTACTACATACCAAAAATATTTTCTTGTGTCATCAGACCAGTTCTACTTACATCGACTTCATAATTTTACGTATAACCCACATACGCAATAAAACCAGACAGGTGAAGTCAGTAGTACAACACAAAAATTTGGCGTCCGCCATAATCCGGTCATGAGTTTTTAAAGTAGTAGCGACGGAAAACTGTTGGTACACTAAAAGAAAAGACTGGTAAAATCAACCGAATACGGGTCATTCAACCGAAATTGCTGTTAATTATCCATCGCAACAAGATGTTGAATCAACTGCGCACAAATCGTTGATTCGTAATTGACCGTTTTAGTAGTCAAATGAACAAAAAAAGTTTGTTGCAGAGAGCTTTGTACGAAAGTACCTATATTGCCATATACATAAATAAATAATAACTGTAAGGCGCGATAACCTCCGAAGAGATCTAAGGCCGAGCTTCTCTTCCAATTTGCGTCGTGCTCCTCTTGATTGGCACGGATGTTTTATACCGACTCCGAACGGCATCTGCAAGGCAGATGAGTTTTCACTGAGAGCTTTTCACGCAGAAATACACTCGGAGCGCGTGCAAACACTGCCGAGGGGCGACCCCGCTTAGAAAAATTTTCTTCTAATGAAAAAACCTTATTTCTAAAATTTTGATGTTGCTTTGCCCGGGGTGCGAACCCAGTGCAAACGGGGTGGCAGGCGGAGCACGCTACCATCACACCACGGTGGACTTACTAACCGAACGTCAATTGGGCTTACATCAAATATGCTGGCACATAAACATTATACACTTTATTATATTGTTTATTAAACGCACTTTCACGAAATTTTATATTTTATAATTATTTAATTTATAGTTTTGAATTTCGCTTGACAAATAGAAATGAAAATAGTAGTCACAAAATTGATTCTCAATTCTTTCAGTTGCAGCTCAGCTCATTCTCAATTCCCTCTCTAGCATGTAGTTGCCACACTTGATTGTTTCGAACAAAACTTGTAGAATAAATTTTGACATACATTTTAAATAGAGAATTTGTAAGTTATAGAAAAGTAAGAATCAAAATCGCTAGAACGTAATTCACCACTGATTACTTTACATGTAATTCGGCAAAGTTTAATCTTGCGGAATTTGAATTCGCTTGGAGGAGAAGTGCAAAATTGTTACCGATAAATAGGTATCCCGGTATCTATAATTTTGCCACAGTAAATTCAAAAAGGGTTTTTCGTTTTGTATTGATAACTGAAACTAGTTTTATGTTGTTTTCTATTTGTGTGTTTTTTCGATTTGGTGGTTTTTCTATTTGGTATAAACAAGTGGCACATCGTGATAAGTACAAGTAGAGAGCGCAGTCAATTACTGGCATATGCTGATGACATAATATCATCGGCCTAACACCCGCGCTATTTAGTTCTGCTTACGCCAAGCTGGAAAAAGAAGCGGTAAAGTGGGTTTGATGGTGAATGAGGACAAACGAAGTACCTGCTGTCATTCGAGCAAAGAGTCAGCGCATATGCGCCTGGCAACCACGCTACTGTTGGCAGCCATATTTCGAAATAGTAAAAGACTTCGTTTATTTGGGAACCAGCATCACATTAGCAACACACATCAGCACTGAAATCCAGCGAAGAATCATCTGCCAATAAATTCTACTTTGGACTAGGGTAGGCAATTGAAAAGTAAAGTCCTCCTCTCGGCGAACGAAAATCATACTCTACAAGTCACTTATCGTACCGTCCTGCTATATGGGGCAGAAGCATGGACCATGACAACAGCAGATGAAGCGGCTTTGGAGTGTTCGAGAGAAAAGTTCTTCGAAAGATTTATGGACCTCTACGCGTTGGCGATGGCGAGTACCGAAGAAGATTTAATGATGAGCTGTACGAGCTATACGCAGACATCAACATAGTCCAGCGAATTAAAACGCAGCGGCTGCGCTGGCTAGGCCATGTTATGCGAATGAAAGATGATGCTTCCGGCAAGAAAGTGTTTCTATCGGAACCCGCCTATGGAAGCAGAGGTAGAGGGCGGCCCCCACTCCGTTGGATGGACCAGGTGGAAAACGATTTAACTCTCTTGTGTGACCAATTGGCGCCGGTTGGCGGCAGCGAAGGAGCGACTGCGCGCCTGTGGACGGGGCATAACCGTTTAGACGGTTAAGCGCCATTAAAGTAAGTAAGTAAGTAAGAGAGCGCAGTCAGCGTAAATTCTCTTTGAAATTTGCTTATGTATTGACTGTTGATCGCTGTGAAATGACCAGTGAGATCAGTTGTGTTAACAGAAAAATCAGTTAGATTGACCAGGAATCTGTCAATTTACAAAATTTTGTTAACTTAAGAGCAACAATTTCTCTTCTGTTGAAATGACTAAACTAATTTGTTTCATTTGACAAAGAACTCTGTCGAATTAACCATAATTCGATCAATTTCACGGGTCTTCGTTAAGTAAAGAACAACAGAACCGATTTGTTGATTTTACTAGCACCATTAATATAATGTGAGGAAAAAGCTAAACTCGATATATCTCCACATTGGATAGGGGACATGAAAGAAAAGTGAAGAGAAAACGGAGAAAATGAGAAGAAAAGTAGAGGAAGTAGGAGGAAAGTCGAAAAGTAAAGAGAGCAAGAGGAAGATGGCGCGTCAGAGTTAAAGTAAGAATAGGGTAATGGTTTGAGGCAAAGTACTGAAGAGGTTAGCAGGAAGAATGAGGATAAGATTAAGAGTAAAACTGAGAGTAAACTTGGATAAGAGCAAGCCTGGGAAAGAAAATTAGAAAATAAATATGGGAGAGGAAATAAGGGAGTACAAGGGCTGGACAGACGAGAGACATGTGAATTGCTAGAGAAAGTCAGAAAAATGTTTTGGGGTTTGATCATATGTTTGTCTTAACGTTTCCAGAGTTAGCCAGAGCTGTTTAAAGTAAAGTTGTGAAAAGCCAAACAATGTTTGGGCTTTCAGTAAATATATAAACTCTTATATATTGAAGTGTCGTTGCTGTCAAACCACTTCCGCTATATACTTTTACATCAGTCAACTCTTTCTGCTCAATGAGCATATCTCAACGCTTGGTATGAAAGTTGTGTCTTGGGACCGTATACCGCAAATCCGAAATTTTCATATTACAAGCTTCACAGATACTAATCGGCAACTTTATAATATTGTTCCAGATCGTCAAGTATCTCATGACGTCAGCATATGTTTCCACATTAGTTGTGGGACGATGTCATACTCTGAAAATCCAGCTGATCAGTTACGTTTACTAAAACTATTCCGTTCCCTATCACGAAAATTAAATAAACTCACCACAAAAGGAAATACAGACCGCAGGCATTGATTTCCTGCACGTCACTTCATATTTCATAAAGGCATTAATGTCGTATTTTTTAATGATACTCAAAAATCAATGCTGTAAAAAATCAAGAAGCACCAGTTAAATTTATGAGGGCGACTTTGTGTCAAATGCGACTGTATTTTGTCATACTGACTTCATCTTTCTGGTTTAATGCATCACGCCCACAACAATCAAGTTTTCGTTTGCTGATTGTTGTTGTAGTTGCTGCACAACAAAAAAACCATATTGAAGAATTAAACGATTTTCTAAGCAATTCAAAGAACAAACAAATCCACCAAATATGAATAAAATTTTATTTTTGATAAATTTATTAGTCAATTAGCCAACACGGCCGCCATGGTGTGGTGGTAGCGTGAGGCAGACACCGAAGGTCTTGAGTTCACGCCCTGGGCAAAGCAAATCAAAAATTTAGAAACAGTTTTTTTCAATCAGAACAAATGTTTTTTAAACGGGGTCGCCCCTCAGCAAGCCTTTCGGCTAATACTCCGATTGAATTTCGGCTATGAAAAGCTTCTCAGTGAAAACTCATCTGCTTGCAGATGCCGTTCGGAGTCGCATAAAACATGTGGGAATCCGTCCCGCCAATTAGTGGGAAAGAATTAAAAGGAGCACGAAGCAAATTGGAAGTGGAGCTCGGCCTAAAACTCATCCGAGGTTATCGCGCCTTTCATATATATTTGTTATCGATGTTGACGGTCCTTTGCCGGATGCAGATCCGGTGCGTTCCGGTACCAAGCATGACCATCTTGGGAATGATTTGTTATGACCACATGCGATCTCGGCTGTTAATGAAACAGGATTCGCCAAGGAGAGGTGAGGTTAACAATTGGGTTTGGAAAAGCTATATATTGCGCTGGCAACCTGAAAGGGTTGCGCTACACAACCCCTTGAATCTGGTATTTTAGAATCCTCTTACGACAGGCATACCTACCGCGGCTATATTCTGTCCCCTAACCCGCTGAGGGATTTGGATGGTAGTCAATTCAATAGGAGGAAATCTGACTCAATTTCACATAACGTTTACGTAAGCCAAAGAAAATGCAGCAAAGAAGTGATATAAGAAAATTTTGCCGTCAGCTGCTCACGAAACAGAGAGCTGATGATTATTCCATTCGGCTCTCACACCTGCTCACTGAGATAAATCTGCGACCTGACGATTTAACCGAGAAGTGGGAGCATATTTCTCTTTCATAACGTACGGCCGCTGTTGACGCTATAGGTTTCCAGAGAGCTTGCAAAAGCAACAGATGCGATGAGGGATATAGCGCTGACTCAAAAAAGAAGAACGCTGCCTTTAGGGAGAGCCTGCGTATGGTCGCGGCAACGAGCGGTATATTGCACCATTATTGGAAGACGAAGAAGTAACAGAGATACCTATTTAGAAGGAAAAAACGTGAGGCAGTACCGCGTGAGTGCGAGGAACTTCAGATGCTGGCGATAGGAATAATGCCCGAAACAATCCGACAGATGACAGATGGTTACAAGACCGGGAAAGATTTCTGCAGGTATGATAATCGCGAACAGGTTACTTAAGTACAGAGTGCGCTTATGTTTGGGAGAGAACAGTTATCTCCATTGCTAGCTAGCGAGGAAGAAAACGAACCTCAAACGCCGGTGATGGAAAAACGTTCCGGCACCCGACTTTGAAGTTGTGAGAATTTCAATATCCCTGCTGAAATCACAAAGCGCCAGGTAATGGCGGAATACCCCACCGAGCTGTTCAAGCACGGAGGTGAAGAGTTGGCAAAGGACATTCATCAACTCGTATGCAAAAGATGCCTCCAGTTTGGAATTTAAGTGTGCTCAATCCACAAGAAAGGCTATCCGCAAACTGCGCCAATTAAGGCAGAATGAACTTACATAATATCGTGCATAAGGTTCTATCTAGCATAATATACGAAAGACTGTAGCCCATAGTCAACAAATTGATTGGAGCTTATCAGTGCGGCTTCAGACCTAATAAATCCACTATCGACCGGTCTTCACAAAGATCTTCGAAAAGAAGCGGCTTGTATGCTGATATGTCTGGATTTTAAGTTCCCTGCGATGTTAATAAGGCTCTGTCAAATGATGTTGAGCAACACCTCCAGCTCTGTAAGGATTGGGATAGACTTCTCCAAGCAATACGAAACCAGACGAGACTTCAGAAAGGCGAGTCCCTTTCCTGCGATTTCCCTAAAATAATGCTGAAGAAGATATTTCTAGCAGCAGAAGTAAATCGTGATGGTACAATCTAATATAAGAGCTTACAGTTACTGGCGTATACTGACGAAATTGATTTTGTTAGCCTGAACACCCGCGCCATAAGTTTGTGCATTTGCGCCTTGGCAACCACACCACAGTTGGCAGTCATAATTTCGAAAAAGTAAAAGACTTCGCTTAGCGGGGAGCCACCACTAATACACAACACCAGCAAAAAATCACTATTTTCAATAAATGAAAATTTGGACTAGGCAGGCAATTGAAAATTAAAGTCCTCGCTCGGCAAACGAAAATCGTGCAAAAGTATGGATCATGACACCATCAGATGAAGTAGCTATGGGAGTGCTCGGGAGAAAAGTTCTTCGAAAGATTTAAGCCTAGGCGGCGGTGAGTACCGCAGAAGTTTTAATAATGCGCTGTACGAGTTGAACATCAATATAATCCAGCCAATTTGAAACACAGCGTCTACGCTGGTTATGCGAATGAAAGATAATGATAATGCTACGGCTGAGAAAGTATTTTTATCAGATCCCGACTATGGAATCAGAAGAAAAGGGCATTCCCACTCCATTGGAAGCATGATAGAACCATATATGGTAGCAGCACGGTGACATACCTACAAAAATAAATAAGAGTTCAATGTACTTTAGATTTTGTAAATCGATGGAATAATGTAAAATCGTACTGCCATGGAAGTTGAAGTGTCAAATCATATGAATCATCTGTCTTACAATTTCCTCTAATTAATATGGTAGGTGTCACACCCATTTTACAAAGTTTTTTCTAAAGTTATGTTTTGCGTCAAAAAACCAAACCAATCACCACCTTTCATCCCTTTTTCGTATTTGGTATAGAATTAAGGCATTCTTTTCATTTTTCGAATTTTCGATATGGAAAAAGTGGGCGTGGTCATAGTCAGATTTCACCCATTTTTAATACCAAGATAAAGTGAGTTCAGGTAAGTACATGAACTAAGTTTAGTAAAGATATATCGATTTTTGTTCAAGTTATCGTGTTAACGACCGAGCGGAAGGACAGACGGTCGACTGTGTATAAAAACTGGGCGTGGCTTCAACCGATTTCGCCCATTTTGACAGAAAACAGTTATCATCATAGAAGCAATGCCCCTACCAAATTTCACGTGGATTGGTAAATTTTTCTTCGACTTATGTCTTAAAGTATTCCAAACAAATTAAATGAAAAAGAGCAGAGCCACGCCCATTTTGAAAATTTCTTTTATTTTTGTATTTTGTTGCACCATATCATTACTGAAGTTGATATTAACATCATTTTCTTATATACTGTAAAGATATTAAATTTTTTGTTAAAATTGACTTAAAACAAATTTTTTTTTAAAGTGGGCGTTTTCGTCATCCGATTTTGCAAATTTTTATGTAGCACACATATAGTAACAGTAGTAACGTTCCTGCCAAACTTCATCATGATATCTTCAACGACTGCCAAATTATAGCTTGCAAAACTTTTAAATCACCTTGTATTAAAAAGTAGGCGGTGCCACGCCCATTGTACAATATTTTACAAGTTTTCTATTCTGTGTCATAAGGTCAACCCACCTACCAAGTTTCATCGCTTTATCCGTCTTTGGTAATGAATTGTCGTACTTTTTCGGTTTTTCGAAATTTTCGATATCGAAAAAGTGGGCGTGGTTATAGTCAGATTTCATTCATTTAAATAGCGATCTGAGATGAGCGCCCAGGAACCCACATACCAAATTTCATTAAGATACCTCAAAATTTACTCAGTTATCGTGTTCACGGACAGACAGACGGAAGGACGGACGGACGGACATGGCTAAATGAATTCCTTTTTTCGCCCAGATCATTTAGATATATAGAAGTCTATATCTATCTCGATTAGTTTATGCCGTTACGGGGTACCGTTATGCGAAACAAAGTTAATATACTCTGTGAACTCTGCTCAGCTGAGTATAAAAGTACCAATCAGCTGATTACCCGAAGCCACCTGTTACCGTTCCGCCATGGATGGAAGGACTGGCTGGAAGCTGATTTAAAATCCTTGAGAAACGGAACCCAAACAATTGGAACAAACTAATCTAAAGTGCAGAAAAACAAAATATTTTATTTTTTTTTATTTTTTTGCACATCGAACTGCAACTTGTTAACGCTTCGTTGAATTGCATTTTGTTTTCAAATCAATGTTAAACAAGTTAACTAGAACACACAAAAAACTATGTGACAAGTTTTGAATAATCAAATGTGGGTTTTTGATGGATTGTCAAATCAAATTTTATGACAAACTTGACAGTTAATAATTTTTTAAAAATTGTTTCTATGTTATTGCACTTGAACAAAAACAAAAATACCATTACGTATTTGTGCATAAAATTAAATTTTAACGCCAATGCAATAAGAAATAATTTTAATTGATAAAGTGGCAAAAGGTGACATCGACTGCGACACACACATGCACTTACAATATTAATGCACAGGAAATGTTGTTCACCTTTTAGCCACACCGGTTGCCTTGGTCGCCTGTGTGAAGGGGCGAAGTAACGAAATACTAAACAAGACAATTTTTGTTTTTTAAATAGCTTTACAGTTGTACGTACAAGTTTATGCATAAAACTTGAATGGACAGATATTTGTATGTTTGCAGTTATGTCTTTATTATTTTAATATGCAAATATTTCCGAGATAAATAGGCTGATTATATATTAGGGTGGCTCAAATTTAGTGTTGAAAAGGCACATCCAGTTTCTGAATCTATGCGTCATACTGAGTAAAATTGACAGAGGGGTTGTCTTTACTATAAGGAATGCTTTGGAGAAAAAATAACGAAATCGGTTAAGCGCCACGCCCACTTTTATATAAGAGATTTTTAAAAGGGTCGTGGCCGAAAAAAATAAGCTTTTCTTTGCAAAAAAGAGCTTTATATATTTTATTTCGCAAGTGGATTTATAACAATAAATAGGAAAAATTTTTAATTCAAAAAAATGGGCGTGTCACCGCCCCTTTTTTGACTAAGTAATTTTCTATGTTTCGGCAGAAAAAATTAGTTCAGAATAGAACCATATGTATATGTATTGTCACGGATATTAGCATCACTAAATTATCCCATCACTAAGGCGATGCTAAGGCCATGCCAAGCAGTATTTGCGTTAATAATCAAATCAAGTATACACATATATAAGGCAGCCCAGAGAGATATCACACACAGATGCATTTACTTATATGCCTATGTGCGCGCGAGAGACTGTAAACTACAAATCAATCA